>SNQN01005225.1:0-45920 GCA_008642245.1 Bassia scoparia | reverse complement strand
TCAAAAAACATGCCCCACGTCCAATCCATAAACCAGTCGTTGGGTTCGGGAACATGTACGGATTGAATTAGTAACCCAATCCGCCCGCATGTAAGAGTGCCTCTACTCTCACCCCTCTTCAATTCCTAAGCACATTATTGGGTGCACCAACATCTTAGCAATTTTGAAATCTATTAGGCACTAACCCCTAAAGAATACTAGTGGTTACTATTATAACAAAAAGACTCTACATGGACACAGCTATCGCTCACTGGTAATCCAATATTAACAAGTGCCTAGGAAACCGGTGTCCAATGATGTATCTGACTGTAATGTGATACGCGCAATTTCCGTCTTGTTTAAGCGGTCATAAGAAAATACAAGTGTTGATAGGATATGTACGAATTGACCCTTGAAACATGTATCTATTCTCTATCTCTAGCATATAATTGTCATATGTACTTTTCATCCTTCTCATCGTATGTCTACCTATAAAATAAACTAATTAATTATGAGTCTCCTTAAGATAGTAAAAGACTAATTTAGAGTATGTCTGAGCAGTCCACATAAAAAAATATTCTGTCTTAATACCAATATACTAATGATACACAAGACAAATAATAAGTCATTTCCTTCAGAGAATTAATCGTTGTATATGGACTCTTATGTGAGACGGACTGATGCATAATTTTTGAGACTAAATTATGTGAACACTACTGTAAACCGTATGGCAAATAAGAGATGTTATATAACAAAGCCAAGGAAGAGAAATTGAGACGAACAGAGAAATTGAAAAACACAAATAAACGAAAAACCTCGATACACTCACCTTACATTATTTACATTAAATAATTATCTTTAGTGAAGTTTCTACAGTTGTTGTCTTTAATTAGATTGAAACCGTAATAGTAGTAGGTTATCTATTTTGATTGTGATAATAATTACAAACAATTTTGAAAATGAAGCTGATATAGTGGATTGTCTAGTGAGTAGGGAAGACATTGTGCTTTGCAAGTACATTCAGTCAGAATAGAAAACACGTTGATATCGCTCGTTTGATCGAAACATAATGATGCTAGAACTCTAAGAATTGTTCATGAATGACATTTGAGCGGGTATTTTCTGCCACCCTTATGTAGAACGGATTTGTTAGTGTGGAATAACGCTATTTAGGGACGTGTAAGTTGGATAGACGTGTCTGTTGGTATGCTCCATTCCATTTTCTAGCTAGAATGGAAACTTTTTATTGTTTTACTTTACATGTGTGCGTTCTCTGCAATATACAAAAATTTTCATAAACCCATGAAGCCCAAGGCCTCAAGAGACTTTATATAGGCACGAGAGGAGATAATACTGTCGCAAAGCGTATAATTATTACGTAGCTATTGTTTTAGACGTCCCACGTACCCTGATACTGACATCAAAGACAGAGCGTTATATCTTTACTGACTCTAAGTCCGGAACGCATGTATACTCACGCAGCACCTTTCGAGTAGTTAATCTATAGTACGACTTGACATCCCGGGAAAACCTCCTATGACGGCTTATGTTTTTTCCCCTTTGGTAGGATCTGTGAGCAATGCCAGACCATCCCATGAAATGTGAATCCCAATTCCTCGAAAAGACGTATTGAATACGCAAAAGGCCGTGTGGTTCGTATAGTTATATGAACCGCTCATGGATTGATTCTACGCGAGTACATAATTCGAAGTATGTGTCAACGTGCCGAAATCTTATTTCGATATGGATTTGCCACTAAGCTGAGTCATGCTTGAATTCGACGCACCTAACACCCTTGCTCTCCAAGCAAGGGAGGAGAGCAATGCGTTCCCCCCCCTAGAAGTTTTATCTAGAAGGTTCCACGTATTTCCGGGTATTTTTTTGTGTATTTGTATTGCTTTTTGTATTTTTGCTGTCAATGAAGGATAAAACTTATAACAAATCTATACGAAAATGATTCAATAGAAGAAAAAAATCAGAAAAATCACCATCTTAAATAATACTGAATAGCTCATAAAATGTTGAATGAGTGTGCTTGATAAACAGTAAAACAACGAGAATCACCAGTATAAATTATTTTAAAAAACCCCTAAAAATAGAAAAGAAACCTAAAAAAGAAATTAATTAAAAACTAAATAAAAAAATATTTTTGCCGAACCCTTATTTTCTTTTGCTCAATATTCCGGAGTATGACCTCACGATATTTCCACCTTTTGTGAGTTCAAAGCATCTTTTCTAAGTCGAAACCAATCGCGAGACGCGTAATGTTTTCATCACTGTGACTATACTCTATATTGAAGTGGAGACATCTTTAGGTGTCTACTAGAGCCGCCCACTTTGATCTGAGTCTAGAGAACGATAGCTCGTAAGACTGTAAACGATTGTATCAGAAGTATTGCCGCGAAGAAATTACGAGGGAAAGAGAGAAATCAGCGTGAGAAGCAAATCGATTCCCAACAATGTCGAATAAGCCTAACCCCATAAGTCACCAATCTTTGTACAGCTCCTGAGGTTTTAAGATGTTCAAAAGGAATTGGATTCCAGTTTGAGAATTGCCAGACTGTTCTCTCTGAAATAGAATCAGATCTGAAGCTTATCAAAGAAAGATGAAAATGCAATACCTTGTTCCTGAGCCCAGAGTAAGAACCCTATGACAGAAAAACAAAGTTAGTTTTACGTGAGTATCCGTTTATCCAAGTACTTAGGCAACTGTGCATGGATGTGAAAATGAGCCCCCATCGATACATGTCTTTAGCCCTAGTGAGAATTAATCTTAGAACCTTAGGAATATCATACGTTGAACTTCCAGTCCACTCAAAAACCCTTCCGAGAAAAGAAACCCGAGAACCCAGATTGAGCTGCCGCTGCCCGAAACATGTGCAAATATGCATGTCTGGGGATGAAATAAATGGTTTCAACCCAAAGAGCCCATGAATTGTGAGATGCTGAACGAGAGCTTTGCATTAGCTTGCCAAAGATTTAATGCCTGCATACTACTCTGTTTTCCTAGTTAGTGAGCTCACTGCGAGAGAGTGTCTTTGTCTTTGATCTGATTATCATGCTTCTTGTTATAGCTTTGTTTTAAGAGAATCGCAAGACCCGGAAGTATTTGTGCACTGACGGAAATCTTCCATTGTAGCGGGAAAATTCCAAGGACCCGAAGATGCACGGCTGGCGGAACTTCTTTGTAGCCTGGAGAAAAATCCAAGACCCGAAAATGTATTTTCTGGGCGATATTCTTTAAGCAGGAGATATTCAGGAAAACCTATTTAGAGACCCGAAATGATGGTTCTGTCTGGATTTTCTGTAGCGGGGAGAAATTGGTAGAGCCGGCGAAAAATGCTTGTGCTGATTCTGTAGCGGAAAATCGTATTAGTGATCCTCTGATTATAGCGGATAGCATAAAGTGGAATTTCTGGATGATGTGATTAAATTGCAGGATTGTGATGAAAATTTCTCCTGATATGAATCCAAATTGCTAGTTAAAGGAGCTGTTTTTTGCGTTTTGTATGCTGCAAACACGATACGGTCGGTTCTATCCTATTTAAATTTGTTTTTTATTAATGATTTTTTGGGATCAATGTCTTCTTATTGATTTATAATTTAATTCTTTGGGCGGCCCTTAATTTGATTTTTGCCTGGCTTTCAATTTGTTTGTGTTTGTGATGATTTTATTCCTGCGGATAGTGGAAGATGAAAAAAATAATATACGTATTGATATAAACTTGCTCGTTTAAATAGCCGCTTGTGATGTAGGCAACTGCATGTTATAGATAAGCTACTCCTCTTAGTACCTTTACGTGTTAGAGTGGATGCAATGGACTGCAATTAGTATTGAATTGGATCTTGCCTTGCAGAAAGAAGTCGATTATTACATGTCATAATGATTATTGTAACTCTGACTGAAATGTGAATGCCGCAAATCTTCGTATCATGACTGTGAATAGAAAATTGGTCATGTTCTTTGATGGATGCCGTTTTTTGAATGGATCGATGAAAAAGGTAATGCCTTGTTTGTAATGCGATCTTTCTTTACTTTAAGATCTGAATGCAGTGCATGAAGAAATTGCTTGGATGACCAAGAATAGAATTGATGACAAAATGAACTAATTGGGTAAGATGCTTAATGGATGCGGGATGAAGCCGTCTGCACACCCCTCGGAGCCAAAAGTATGCTTTGTGATTGCAGTGAGCCCCCCAACCCATGGGTTTAGGTGTGTGGGGTGGGAAATGGTTTCACAAGCTTAATGTATTGTGTGTTAAATGCTTGCCGTAGCGAATTTAGTGTTGGCGTGAATTCCTACACCAAGTCCTGAATTGTTGATCCTGGGAAGGTTCCCGTTTCGAAAGAATGAGAAAGACATTGTACCTGTGAAAATAAAGCTAGTACCGCTGAAGTCTAATGGTGAATTTTAGGTGTCCTGGATTCAATGGTTTATCCTTTCGATCTGAAGCCCTTTTTATTACGTTAGCCAATTGAAACGGCTCTTTAATGAGAGGTACGTGGTTGTTGACACATCTGTGATTTGTCCCTTGCATATCTTGTCCCAAACCTCACATACGGCTGTTTAGTAGTTTGTACTTATAAGTCTGTAAAATGCTTTCCTGTATTCCAGATGAGTTTAATCCTGTGAAAATGTAAGATTTGTAGTGACAAACTGTGGAGAACAAATTGGAGGAAATGCTTGCAATGCGATCTTTGAAAGCGAGGGATGTCCCTGAACCCTGAGGACATCTTACAGAGATAGATGAATAATGCTTTGAAAGAAACAAGAGGACTCATGTTAGGATAAAAGCCCCTTAAGTTTGTCACATATGAAAAGAAGTAGTCTAAAGATGTTTCAATTGTAGAAAAAGACCAAGGCACTAGAAAATTTGGTGAGCGTGAAGGGTATAGTAAATGGGAAATTGATTTGTGGTTGCCAACGTTTCGGGCGTCCGTGAATAACCTTTATAGGCACGGTGGCGACTCCCCTTACTCGACAACACTACCCCAACGCACTCACGTGCGGGTTCCGTGGCTCAAGCCCACGACACACCACAACGAGGTAGGCCCAAGCCCCCCCGCAGGGGTCGGCCCACGGTCTACAAGTATACAAAGCTGAAAGGAAAGACAATACTACAACTCAATATAATCCAACAGTACGAGAATTTAATAAAATATGAAAAAAGAACAAAATGACAACAATTATATATTAAGYGCRTGATAGTCCTGAGTAGCATTAGTGTATTCTAAACAGTTAAGACAAAGAGATGAAGCTTTGAGCAACTTGATGYTAGAACTGCAAAATGTCTAAAAAATAGTAGAACTRCAAGCTTTGAGCACGTTATATGCTCAACTTCCAATCATATCACAAATGGTGTACTTCATAGAATATGCTCAACTTCCCAAAATCATTACCTCTCCACTAATGAATTCATCTACATCACCTATCATATACTAATTTTGAAAGGAGCTGCTAAACCGTGCAATATATTAAGTGGTTGCGCTAGAATCAGAATTAATTGCAACTAAAAAGGTAGGTTTATAAATTTACTTTATCACAATTTAGATCATTGCTTACTCTGAATACACATTGTCTTTCGTTTCAGATATGTCATGGATCACGATAAGGAGAAATCTAAATTTAATTCCAGCAAAATTCAACTAATTAACCACAAAATCCAGCAAATCAACCACGAATTCGAACCAAATTACCAAGATAAGCCAAGCAAATTTATCACAGAAAAATCCAATAATGTTTCCACGAAAATTCCAACAAATTCGAATAAAAAAATCACCAGTGCATCATAAAAGAGAAAAAATCAGAAATTTATCACAAATTTGAGTTAGGGACTCAGTGATCAACCAAAATATCAGAAAACCMTAAAATTTAAATCAAATTAAAATTAAAAACCATAAATCAAGCATAAATGCAAACAATCAAAGGAACCTTCAAATTAGGGTTGTTGAATTGCAAAAAGAAATTAGGGTTTTTGGTAAATATCATAAACGAAAAATTTAGGAATTCACACTCACTTGGTAATATCCACCGCAAAATCCAAACAACCGCAAATCCACAATAAAGCAAACAAGAACGAAGAAACCGGTTGGGGTGCATGGTTCACAAGAATCGCAGCATACCAGAAAGGATGAAATAAGGCACAAAATAGAGCAAAACCGGTGCCCCGCTGGATCGCAAATTCCATCATCAACATCCACAACAAGAAAATCGATTTTGGCCGACCGACGTCACCGACCGAAACCGACCGATTTTCGGTCGGTGACGTCGGTCGAATTTTCCTTCATCGGTAAAATCCTTTTCACCGACCGATTTTCGGTCGGTGAGTTAATACCGACCGCTTTACTGACCGAATAAGGGCTCCAAAAAAATGGAGGGATAAAGGGCTGACTTTACCGACCAATAGTAGAATTGGTCGGTAATACCGACCGACCTGCGGTCGGTAAAGTCATCAAATATATATATTTTTTTGTTTTTTTTTCTATTTTTTTTTGTTTTGGTCCAACATTATTGCCTCAAAGAAAATATTAAAAATAAACAATAAATAGGAATTAATTTAAAAACGAATTGAATAAACAACTTATATRTTAAAAGTATCATTTTTTTAATACATATATATAATGCATTCGTAATACACAAAAAGTAACAATGTAAYTGTTTGTTAATAAAAACATACGCTACAACAAATCGAAATCTGAGTAAGAACTGCTACGATGCTACGAAAGCTCCAAAAGCGCCTGAGCCGTCTGTCCCATCCTCTGGACCTCCGGGAAAGGAAGACGGACCACCAAACCGCCTCATGATAGCATCCATCTGAGCCTTCATCTGTTGGAGGTACTCTTYTTGTTGCTTTTGCTTCTCCTCCATCTCCTTCCTAGCGCGCTCGGACTCCTCCAAATGCTCGGACATGCTTGCCAACTGAGCTAAAAGTAATGGAGAGTTGGCGGATGCAGCGTGGCCTCGCAGGAATCGCAACATACCAAAAAGGATGAAAAAAGCACAAAATAGAGCAAAACCGGTGCCCCCGCTGGATCGCAAATTCCATCATCAACGTCGATGTCACACCAAATCAAAGAGTAAAGCAGAGAAGGATGCGAGAAGCGAAGCAGTAATGACGAAGCAATGGGAGGAGACCAAACACAAAGCAATCAGGGAGGTAGGTGTAATGAAGGAGGTAGGTGGAGGAGAGGAGTGAATATAGGCATTAATGTGAGAGTGGGTGACGTACACGAGGGCAAACAAAAAACAAGAAAGAGAGAAGTATAATAATGGCATACTGTAATTGTAGGTAAATGCTAGGGCATAATCGAAATTCAAATTTGGCCAAAATGAAAACTCCCACTTTTAAGAGTTATGGGCTAGCTTGATGGTGAAAGTGATAAGTTTCAAATATGGGAGTCTCATGGACTTTCGCCATGCATGTGGGTGCCTTGACCACACTTTTCAACAATGCTCGTGTTTTGACGAGTCGATCCCAGTGACAGAATTACCATATGGCAATTAGCTTAAAGCTTTCCCAATACGTGGAAAATTCATGGACTCACAAACAGAGGAGGAAGTTCGTCGCTGTCTCGAATTGAAGGAAAGTCTGAGATCGAATAAAGCTCGCAAGAAATTGATTTTTGACACGCCAAATAAAAACCATTTCACACCCTAATTCTAATTTTAAAAACCCTAAAATTCAAGTTCCAATTGCAATGTAAAAACCCTAAAATTAATAATTCAATTGCAATTTAAATACCCTAAAATGTCATTCAAATTTAATGTAGAAGATGAATTGCCAATTACCTGATTTCGTGGACCAAATTTGAAAGCTAATGGAGCCACAACTATAGAGAACTGCGATTTCGAAGAGAGTAGTGAGAGCTAATGGAGGATATCGAGTAACAGGGGAGATTATAAAGCATAAAGAGTGAGTGGGGGCCACAATCTAACGTTTCCCCTTAACAGATCTGTTATCAGGTGGGAGTTTAAAAAGAAAACCAAAGTTAAAGGTGAGAATTTTAAAATAAAAGAACAAAAGGTGGAAATTTATGAAAAGTGGTAAACAAAAGGTGATATTATACAAAAAATCCTAAATTTAAAGAAGTTAAAGGATGCAGTCGAGAAGACATTACAATGGCTAGAAGACGACAATTTTGATGTAGCTGAATGTTGTGAGTTTGAGAACAAGTTAGAAGAGCTTAAAAGCAAACGCACACATTTGGCTCCCAAGTTGCAACTAGAAGAATACTAAGGTGTCATTTTCCTGTGATGCTAGTTTTGTGGTGAAGTTTTTTAACTTGTCTCTATTATTGGCAAATTACACATTCTTCTTACTATTACCAATTACCATGGTATATTATCTCTATTATATAAGGGAAGGGAGGAAGAAGATGGTCCCCCCTCTTAAAAGACTTAATCACCCTTAATGATGTAAAAGTCTTAAATGCCCTTACTTAAAAAAAAAATGAAATCTCTTTATTTTTTGTAATTTATATTAAGCAATATAAAAAAGGTATATGAATTAATAAAAACTTAATTACATTGACTAATTTATTCCCATAAATAAGAAAATGAAAAGTTTAGTTAATTAGTAGATTATTAATTCGAATAAAAATTTATTAATTACATTTAATTACATTGACTAAATTATTCTCATGATTCACTTAATTATAAAAATTATTTGAAAAAATATGGAATAAATAGCTAAAAAATTCTTATTCGAAAATATATTAATTACTCATATAATATTACTATAAACTATTCATATGTTAGTTAAGTAATTAGTTGATTAAAACCACACCATATGATTTAAACTCTTTGTCTATAAATTCAATAAAAAGAAAAATACATCAAAAATTTGAAATCACAATAACTCTCCGTCATTGTTAATTTGGAATTATATATGTACAACGAAATTGCATAAGTTTTATTTTCATTGTAAATTAGTTTAATATAAATTTTTAAAATGATCGCACGCATCGCGCGCTTAAGTGCTATAATCGGAAGTAAACTAATAGTTTTAAGAAAATCAACCAAAAAATGTTATTAATGTGATTTTTGACTAGTTTGTTTGAGGTATATGAAGGTTCTTACTTTTACCGAGAGCTCACTTCTAATATGAAGGATAATATACTAAGTTTGGCACCATGCATGTTCTGTGTTTGGTTAGATATAAGGAGCTCTATGCTTTCAATTTCTCTTATTTATTAATTTTCAATGAGTGATACTCCATATATGACCTTGTTTTGGGATATCTATATCTATCTATTCTATATATCTACTACTAAAGCAATTCCCTACTCCCAAATATTTTCACTCCTAAATTTTCCTCCCAAACACACTATTGTATTAATTTTTTGCATAAAAATGTAAACAAACATTTAATGAAGGTTAATAAATGTGTTTTTGATTAAAATTTTATATCTATATTAATTCATTAAATTTTAAAAAATATTTTTTTGTCAAAAAAACCTTATTCTAAAATAATGACAATTTTTTTTGGTAGAAGGGAGCATTAAATTAAAGCAAAAGTATCATGGTGGATCCATTCCACCTTACAACATGAAGGATGATATTATCCAAAAAGGAGCCACGAGAAATAGGTTTCATGACCATAGAGTTAGAACTACAAATACATTAGATGGATGATCATAAACAAAAGGATTAGAAGAGATTAGTGACGGAATTGGCTCTCCATCCCATGCTTCCTGTAGCAATTAGCTAGTATATCAGCATCAACCTACATGCTCCCTCCTAGCATACACACCTCCACAAGCATGTCTCACATAGGGCCCTGACATAGTGAATACAAGTGAGTGTATTGGTCAGTAATGGGGTCAATCCCTAAATACCTGTGTGGCCACCAAGAATCAGTGAGTATCATGCATGAATGCAGGCCCATGGAAGCAATCCAACAACTAGGACAATGTAAATGGCCAGCAATTCAGCTGTTGTTGCATCCCAAGTGCAAAATTTCCTTATGACCCTTTCCTCAAAGATCCAGTAGTTCCTGAATGTAGCACCCATACCTACTTCCCCTAGTTGTACTGTATGAGGCATCAGTCCTAAAAAATTTGGGGTAGAGAAGACAAAATGTGGGGATTGATGGCTAAGGGTTTGTTTAGATTCATGAAGGTTATAATTGATGTGATCAGTAGCCATCTTAGCACCTTGGTCCAAACCATCTGAGTAGATTCATTGTTCCTGTCAAATACCCACTGGTTTCTTCTTAACCAAATCTTCTAAACAGATGCATAAATAAGTATTCCAGAAATGGTGAAAGTAGGTTGGTTGTCCTCAGATGAGAAACTAGCCTAGAAAGAGGGGCCAGGCCAGGGGGTAAGATAGGAGTTGGGCTAAGGATACACAGTTTCTTGGCCCCTAGGGCGTTCCTAAGTATATGGAACCAGGTCTTAGGTTTGGAAGGGCAAAAGGGCATTGGGGAAATCTGCAGATCCTGAAGCCAATGTATAGTTAGTTGGTAGGGAATTCCAACAACTTGCCAGAAAAAGTACTTGAATTTAGAAGGATGTCTAGGTTCTACACTATATTCCAGTCAACCTCATAAGGAGTTTGATGTTGAGTCAGGTACAGGGAGGTATACAGTGATTTGGTGTCAAAGTACTTTCCTTGCATAAGGACAGATAAGGGTAACTGAAGCATCCCTAGAAATATGTATGGCTAAAATGAGATTGAGGAGTTCAAGTGGAAGTGTGAAGAACAAGGGGGTTAAATTTCATTTACCCTGGTCAATGAAGCTGCTAACAGTGGCCCTCTCCTCATTAGAGGTGAGTGGCCCCTGTATTAGGTTCCTGAGAGGGCCTTGACCTGTCCAATAATCAAGCTAGAAGGATAGAGGGTCCCATCTCCTAGACTCCATCTAGAATGTTGACTAAAGGTCTCCTACCCCTTTCCTAGTCTTGCCAAAAGTGTGACCTATACTTAAACTTCCTAGGACTTTTACCAGCACAATATTTGGATTGAATGACTTTGCTAGCTAGGTTATCAAGAGAATGAAGTTTCCAACACTACTTAGTCATTTGAATCTTGTTCATTACACTAGTAAAAAATATCAAATTTGCCTGCGGTTTAAAACGCTCATTTGCTACTTTTTGACAACCGCAGCAAATGCCAGAGCAGCAAATGTGAAGAATCACATTTGCTGCATTTTATTTTGCAGCAAATAACAACCTTATTTGCTGCATTGTATCAAAATAAAATGTAGCAAATAAGTTGTCATTTGCTACATTTAATGGTACTACCGCATCAAATAACTACCTTATTTGATGCATTCTATAGTATAACATCAGCAAATAACACAATTTTGCTGCATTTTATACTATGAACCGCAGCCAATTGTAAATTTTATTTAAAAAAAATAAAGCTAAATTCCAACAATCACATTCAAAATCGCTACAATAATGGTCATTATTATTTCATGGTAAATATTAATTAATCCAATATAGTAAACAAACTTGTATAAAGTCAACATCAAAATTCCAAAAATACAAATAGTTACATCTCCAATTAATATTCATCACAATATTAACCAACACTAACACAACATCTAAATCAAAACTTATAAACATCAAAATTTACAATTAATTTACTTGTCACAAATCTCTTCACTGATAAAGGACCTCTCTTGGCGAGTTATAAACCTAACAAATACAAAAAAAAAAATTAAATAAGAAGACACAAAATGAATAAAAATCAAGACATGTTAGAGATTAATAAAGCTTATAAAGGGAGTCTAATAAAGTCCTCTTTTTCGGAGGTCAATACTGTGTCAAAAAGGCAAGAAAAATATTAAGGCAACTGCCTCAAACTTGCAGCTTAAGTATTCAATAGAAGATACAACATGTATGCAATGGTCCAACAAAATTAAAAATAGCTTTATTAGGACATAAACTCATTGACATGCATAGGATATGAAAACAAAAAATCAAAATCGCAAAACAATTGATTCTAACAACAAAGACCAATATTTTGAAATTAATTTCCTTAAATTTAATGGCTATGTGCATGTAAAGATTTGACATTTATGCCATTCAGTCATTGTAACGAGTTTACTCACAAAGAATGGTGAAATACTGAAATGCATAACACAACAAATTACGAGGTCGATTCTTGCTTTTCGGTGAGCAGAATGATCAAATGCATAACACAGCAACTAGAATGATGGCTATGTGCATGTAGAGATTTCATATTTCTGTCATTCAGTCATCATTATATTTGCTTCCTATACACATCTCGACGAGCTTACTAACAAAGATAAAATAAGTTAAAAAAACCAATTAGGATAACTAATTGTTTGTGTCACATATAAAGATAAACTACACCATCAACACTCAATACAATCTAAAGTAAATACACAGTTCATACAATTCCTAAAAATTACGACTATTACGTTATACGATCATCACAAATAATAATTACACAATTTGTAACTAACTAGTAATTTCAAAAACATCCAAACCTAAATTCTCTCGATTTGAATTGAAATTCTTCCCAACCAAACAACAAAAACAAAAATATCACACGAATAATGCAATTTCGGGTCAGAAAACCTACCTGTATTCCACATTCGCGCTCGGAAAGTCCGGATAATCCCACACAACGCCGTTGTCCTCAGAATTTCTAACAATCGCAACCAATTTGAAAGTGTTATTAATCAATTATGCACATATGATTCTGGATTTTTCTAGAATTAAAAAATAAATAAAGGAAAAGAAATTACTCTTCTTGATTCAAAGATTTGAATTCCTTAGTTGTTTCAAGCGAAACAGAGCATTCATGAGCTCTCTTCTTCATTCTCACTATCTCCGATTCTATTGTAAGAAACGAAAACACTCGCAATTCAATTCAATTCAATTGAGGTACTGAAAGTTGAAGAGAATGTAAAGAAACTAGTTGAGGAAAATTGATATACCCGAAGTTTTTAGCATGCAATTTCTGCTGGCGAATAAGTGCAACATTTCTTGCTGAATATATGAAAATAGCCTTGAGTCCTTTTATCACATTGACCCCCCATTGAAATCGATTGAAAGATAGCAAAACCTCAAGTGCTCATCACTTCATTTAACAAAAAATTAAACGAAAAAAAAATGAAAAACAAACAAATAATTAGAGAAATCCAAAACAGAAAATGATAAATAATAAAAATAAATATAAAAACAAAAAAGTACAAAAACGCTAAAAAATTATAGATATAGAAAAAGAACATAAACCGATCTAAAAAAATTGACAGCAAAAAAATAAAAATTAAAGCTTCTATTTCAAGAAATTATTGCAACTCTCCTTAAAATTGAAATGTTGTTGAATCATATTGTATAATTGAAAACGTTGCTCAAGCCTAGCAAATTTCTTGCTTTTCAGTCGAATTTGGTGTTAGAGATTAGGGCTTTAAACGCCATTAATCTCAAATTTAAACGCCATTAAAAACGAAAATAAAAGAAAACAAAACAAAAATAGAACTAAAAACGAAAAAATCATACCTTAAATCTGTGTTTGGATCTCGAATGTACCAAAGAAAACGTGAATTAGGGTTTTTGTAAAGAGGAGAGAGAAAACGTGAAGGGGATTTGGGGTTTTGAGGAGAGAGAATACAAGTGAGGGGCGTGGTAAGCTGATTTCGTGGAAAACAAGAGAGAGAGTGAGGCTGTTGTGACTTGTGAATTTGAGAAAGGGATTTGGGGTTTTGAGAAGAGAATACAAGAGAGGGGTGTGCTAAGCGGGTGACTTGAGACTTTGAGAGGGTAAGAACCTATTCAATAACTTATTTGCTGCGGTTTAAAGTACAAATGCAGCAAATAAGTCCCTCAAATTTGTATTTAGGGTTAGAATGATATTATTTGCTGCATATCACTAAATTTGCAGCAAATTTAGAGCAGCAAATTTGCTTTTTTCTACTAGAGTTAACTTCTGACATCTGAATCCTAGACCTCCTAGGTGTTTGGGTGTAGAAAGTTTTTCCCCGCCCACTAAGTGAAGTTTCCTAACTTTCTCCTTACTCTCCTAATAGAAGTCCCTAACTATTTTGTTAAGGCTAGTAGTACAGGAGGCAGGAAGATGCAGGCATTGCATGGAGTAAAGAGGAATCGCTGAGAGGGTGGATTGGATGAGAATAACCTTCCCTGCTTTGGAGAGGTGCTTAGTTTTCCAAGAAGCCAGCCTATTTTTGAGTTTAGTGAGAATGGGATTAAGCTGGCACTACTAGAAATTTGCGTACGGGCGACCGAATTTAGCGACCGATTTCAAATCGGTCGTTATTAGCGACCGTTACCGACCGAAAACGGTCGGAAACATTTAGCGACCGATGAATCGGTCGCTATTAGCGACCGATTGCAAAATCGGTCGCTAATAGCGACCGATCCATCGGTCGCTAAACCCTTCATTTTGGCGGCTTGGACCCTTTAATGTTCCTTTGCTTTATTACAAGTTTAGCGACCGAAGNGAAAATATATTAATTACTCATATAATATTACTATATAACTATTCATATGTTAGTGTAAGTAATTAGTTGATTAAAACCACACCATATGATTTAAACTCTTTGTCTATAAATTCAATAAAAAGAAAAATACATCAAAAATTTGAAATCACAATAACTCTCCGTCATTGTTAATTTGGAATTATATATGTACAACGAAATTGCATAAGTTTTATTTTCTCATTGTAAATTAGTTTAATATAAATTTTTAAAATGATCGCACGCATCGCGCGCTTATAGTGCTATAATCGGAAGTAAACTAATAGTTTTAAGGAAAATCAACCAAAAAATTGTTATTAATGTGATTTTTGACTAGTTTGTTTGGAGGTATATGAAGGTTCTTACTTTTACCGAGGCTCACTTTCTAATATGAAGGATATATACTAAGTTTGGCACCATGCATGTTCTGTGTTTGGTTAGATATAAGGAGCTCTATGCTTTCAATTTCTCTTATTTTATTAATTTTCAATGAGTGATACTCCGTAATATATGACCTTGTTTTTGGGATATCTATATCTATCTATCTATATACTACTACTAAAGCAATTCCCTACTCCCAAAATTTTCACTCCTAAATTTTCCTCCCAAACACACTATTGTATTAATTTTTTGCATAAAAAATGTAAACAAACATTTAATGAAGGTTAATAAATGTGTTTTTGATTAAAATTTTATATCTATATTAATTCATTATAATTTTAAAAAATATTTTTTGTCAAAATAAAACCTTATTCTAAAATAATGACAATTTTTTTTGGTAGGAAGGGAGCAATTAAATTAAAGCAAAAGTATCATGGTGGATCATTCCACCTTACAACATGAAGGATGATATTATCCAAAAAGGAGCCACGAGAAATAGGTTTCATGACCATAGAGTTAGAACTACAAAATACATTAGATGGATGATCATAAACAAAAGGATTAGAAGAGATTAGTGACGGAAATTGGCTCTCCATCCCATGCTTCCTGTAGCAATTAGCTAGTATATCAGCATCACCTACATGCTCCCTCCTAGCATGACACACCTCCACAGAGCATGTCTCACATAGGGCCCTGCATAGTGAATACAAGTGAGTGTATTGGTCAGTAATGGTGGTCAATCCCTAAATACCTTGTGTGGCCACCAAAGAATCAGTGAGTATCATGCATGAATGCAGGCCCATGGAAGCAATCCAACATAGGACAATGTAAATGGCCAGCAATTCAGCTGTTGTTGCATCCCAAGTGCAAAATTTCCTTATGATCCCTTTCCTCCAAGATCCAGTAGTGTTCCTGAATGTAGCACCCATACCTACTTCCCTAGTTGTACTGTATGAGGCATCAGTCCTAAAAATTTGGGGATGAGAAGACAAAATGTGGGGATTGATGGCTAAGGGGTTGTTAGATTCATGAAGGTTATAATTGATGTGATCAGTAGCCATCTTAGCAGCCTTGGTCCAAACCATCTGAGTAGATTCATTGTTCCTGTCAAATACCCACTGGTTTCTTCTTAACCAAATCTTCTAACAGATGCAACCAAATAGAGTATTCCAAGGAATGGTGAAAGTAGGGGTGGTTGTCCTCAGATGAGAAACTAGCCTAGGAAAGGGGGCCAGGCCAGGGGGTAAGATAGGAGTTGGGCTAAGGATACACAGTTCTTGGGCCCTAGGGCGTTCCCTAAGTATATGGAACCAGGTCTTAGGTTTGGAAGGGCAAAAGGGGCATTGGGGGAAATCTGCAGATCCCTTGAAGCCAATGTATAGTTAGTTGSTAGGGAATTCCAACAAACTTGCCAGAAAAAGTACTTGAATTTAGGAGGATGTCTAGGTTCTACACTATATTCCAGTCAACCTCATAAGGAGTTTGATGTTGAGTCAGGTACAGGGAGGTATACAGTGATTTGGTGTCAAAGTACTTTCCTTTGGCATAAGGACAGATAAGGGTAACTGAAGCATCCCTAGAAATATGTATGGCTAAAATGAGATTGAGGAGTTCAAGTGGAAGTGTGAAGAACAAGGGGGGTTAAATTTCATTTACCCTGGTCAATGAAGCTGCTAACAGTGGCCCTCTCCTCATTAGAGGTGAGTGGCCCCTGTATTAGGTTCCTGAGAGGGCCTTGACCTGTCCAATAATCAAGCTAGAAGGATAGAAGGGTCCCATCTCCTAGACTCCATCTAGAATGTTGACTAAAGGTCTCCTACCCCTTTCCTAGGTCTTGCCAAAAGTGTGACCTATACTTAAACTTCCTAGGACTTTTACCAGCACAATATTTGGATTGAATGACTTTGCTAGCTAGGTTATCAGAAGAATGAAGTTTCCAACACTACTTAGTCATTTGAATCTTGTTCATTACACTAGTAGAAAATATCAAATTTGCTGCGGTTGTAAAACGCTCATTTGCTACATTTTTGCAACCGCAGCAAATGCCAGAGCAGCAAATGTGAAGAATCACATTTGCTGCATTTTTTATTTTGCAGCAAATAACAACCTTATTTGCTGCAGTTGTATCAATAAAATGTAGCAAATAAGGTTGTCATTTGCTACATTTTAATGGTACTACCGCATCAAATAACTACCTTATTTGATGCATTCTATAGTATAACATCAGCAAATAACACAATATTTGCTGCATTTTATACTATGAACCGCAGCCAATTGTAAATTTTTATTTTAAAAAAAATAAAAGCTAAATTCCCCACAATCACATTCAAAATGCTACAATAATGGTCATTATTATTTCATGGTAAATATTAATTAATCCAATATAGTAACAAAACTTGTATAAAGTCAACATCAAAATTCCAAAAATACAAAATAGTTACATCTCCAATTAATGATTCATCACAATTA
The DNA here is from genome assembly GCA_008642245.1 of Bassia scoparia. Classification (NCBI taxonomy): domain Eukaryota; kingdom Viridiplantae; phylum Streptophyta; class Magnoliopsida; order Caryophyllales; family Amaranthaceae; genus Bassia; species Bassia scoparia. The sequence continues at coordinate 28,634 of SNQN01005225.1, read as the reverse complement.
TTATACCAAACACTAACACAACATCTACAATCAAAACTTATAATACATCAAAATTTACAATTTATTTACTTGTCACAAATCTCTTCACTGATAAAGGACCCTCTCTTGGCGAGTTATAAACCTAACAAATACAAAAAAAATAAATTAAATAAGAAAGACACAAAATGAATAAAATCAAGACATGTTAGAATTAATAAAGCTATTATAAGGGAGTCTAATAAAGTCCTCTTTTTTCGAGGTCAATACTTGTGTCAAAAAGGCAAGAAAAATTATTTAAGGCAACTGCCTCAACCTTTGCAGCTTAAGTATTCAATAGAAGATACAACATGTATGCAATGGTCCAACAAAATTAGAAAATAGCTTTTTAGACATAAACTCATTGACATGCATAGGATATGAAGTACAAAAAAATCAAAATCGGCAAAACAATTGGATTTAACAACAAAGACCAATATTTTGAAATTAATTTCCTTAAATTTAATGGCTATGTGCATGTAAAGATTTGACATTTATGCCATTCAGTCATTGTAACGAGTTTACTCACAAAGAATGGTGAAATACTGAAATGCATAACACAACAAATTACGAGGTCGATTCTTGCTTTTCGGTGAGCAGAATGATCAAATGCATAACACAGCAACTAGAATGATGGCTATGTGCATGTAGAGATTTCATATTTCTGTCATTCAGTCATCATTATATTTGCTTCCTATACACATCTCGACGAGCTTACTAACAAAGATAAAATAAGTTAAAAAAACCAATTAGGATAACTAATTGTTTGTGTCACATATAAAGATAAACTACACCATCAACACTCAATACAATCTAAAGTAAATACACAGTTCATACAATTCCTAAAAATTACGACTATTACGTTATACGATCATCACAAATAATAATTACACAATTTGTAACTAACTAGTAATTTCAAAAACATCCAAACCTAAATTCTCTCGATTTGAATTGAAATTCTTCCCAACCAAACAACAAACAATACGTACAGAATATGCAATTTCGGGTATGAAAACCTACCTGTATTCCACATTCGCGCATCAGGAAAGTCCGATAATCCTACACAACCGCCGTTGTCCTCAGAATTTCTAACAATCGCAACCATTTGAAAGTGTTATTAATCAATATGCACATATGATTCTGGATTTTTCTAGAATTAAAAATAAATAAAGGAAAAGAAATTATCTCTTGATTCAAAGATTTGAATTCCTTAGTTGTTTCAAGCGAAACAGAGCATTCATGAGCTCTCTTCTTCATTCTCACTATCTCCGATTCTATTGTAAGAAACGAAAACACTCGCAATTCAATCAATTCAATTGAGGTACTGAAAGTTGAAGAATGTAAAGAAACTAGTTGAGGAAAATTGATATACCGAAGTTTTAGCATGCAATTTCTGCTGGCGAATAAGTGCAACATTTCTTGCTGAATATATGAAAATAGCCTTGAGTCCTTTTATCACATTGACCCCCATTGAAATCGATTGAAAGATAGCAAAACCTCAAGTGCTCATCACTTCATTAACAAAAAATAAAGAAAAAAAAAATGAAAAACAACAAATAATTAGAGAAATCCAAAACAGAAAATGATAAAATAATAAAATAAATATAAAAACAAAAAAGTACAAAAACGCTAAAAAATTATAGATATAGAAAAAGAACATAAACGATCTAAAAAAATTGACAGCAAAAAAATAAAAATTAAAGCTTCTATTTCAAGAAATTATTGCAACTCTCCTTAAAATTGAAATGTTGTTGAATCATATTGTATAATTGAAAACGTTGCTCAAGCCTAGCAAATTTCTTGCTTTCAGTCGAATTTGGTGTTAGAGATTAGGCTTTAAACGCCATTAATCTCAAATTTAAACGCCTATTAAACGAAAATAAAGAAAACAAAACAAAAATAGAACTAAAAAACGAAAAAATCATACCTTAATCTGTGTTGGATCTCGAATGTACCAAAGAAAACGTGAATTAGGGTTTTTGTAAAGAGGAAGAGAGAAAACGTGAAGGGATTGGGTTTTGAGGAGAGAGAATACAAGTGAGGGCGTGGTAAGCTGATTTCGTGGAAAAACAGAGAGAGAGTGAGGCTGTTGTGACTTGTGAATTTGAGAAAGGGATTTGGGGTTTTGAGAAGAGAATACAAGAGAGGGGTGTCTAACGGGTGACTTGAGACTTTGAGAGGGTAAGAACCTATTCAATAACTTATTTGCTGCGGTTTAAAGTACAATGCAGCAAATAAGTCCCTCAAATTTGTATTTAGGGTTAGAATGATATTATTTGCTGCATATCACTAAATTTGCAGCAAATTTAGAGCAGCAAATTTGCTTTTTTTACTAGAGTTAACTTCTGACATCTGAATCCTAGACCTCCTAGTGTTTGGTGTAGAAAGTTTTTCCCGCCCACTAAGTGAAGTTTCCTAACTTTCTCCTTACTCTCCTAATAGAAGTCCCTAACTATTTTGTTAAGGCTAGTAGTACAGGAGGCAGGAAGATGCAGGCATTGCATGGAGTAAGAGGAATCGCTGAGAGGGTGGATTGGATGAGAATAACCTTCCCTGCTTTGGAGAGGTGCTTAGTTTTCCAAGAAGCCAGCCTATTTTGAGTTTAGTGAGAATGGGATTAAGCTGCACACTAGAAATTTGCGTACGGGCGACCGAATTTAGCGACCGATTTCAAATCGGTCGTTATTAGCGACCGTTACGACCGAAAACGGTCGAAACATTTAGCGACCGATGAATCGGTCGCTATTAGCGACCGATTGCAAAATCGTCGCTAATAGCGACCGATCCATCGGTCGCTAAACCCTTCATTTTGCGGCTTGGACCCTTTAATGTTCCTTTGCTTTATTACAAGTTTAGCGACCGAAGGATCGGTCGCTAATAGAGACCGATTTCAAAATCGGTCGCTAATAGCGACCGATTATTCGGTCGCTAAATATATATTTTTTTTTTAAAAAAAAGAGGGTCATTTAATATGTTTCGGACCCTCAATTCAACCTCACGTACATAACATTGCTCACGACCCCCAATTCAACCTCACCTCACGAAACCCCAAAACCCCAAAACCGCAAACCCCAATTCCTCTCACCGCTGACCCACCTCTCACCACGCACGACCCACTCTCACCGGCGACTCACCTCCTCCTCTCACCGGCGAGCAGCAGGCGGCGAGGAGCCCCACCGCCGTCTTTTTCTTTTTCCTCCTTCTCCCTTTCTTCCTCTTTCTCCCTCGCCGGACTACTCTTCTCCCTCGCCGATTCCTCTTTCTCCCACCGCAAGCCACCACTGCTGCTGGCTGCTATCGATCAACCGAGTAAGTCAATTTTAGTTTTTAATTTTTATTTCATTTCATTTTACTGTTGGTCTCTGCTTAATTGCTCATTTTAATTTTAGGTTAGAATATTTTTTGGGGTTTGGTCTGCTGCTTAATTGCTGGTCTGCTGCTCGATCAACATTGCTTGTATTCTGTTGTATTGTGTTTGGTTTTGGACTTTTTAAGTATTCTTCTTCTCTCTCCTCTTCTTCCCCTATTTTTTAATTTGTTCCAAATATTTGTTTGTTTGTTTGTTTGATTATTTATTTGTTGTTAATTTTTTTGTATTATTTGTTTGTTTGGATTATTTTATATGTTTGTTTTTGGATTTTATTTGTTTGTTTGGATTATTTATATGTTGTTTTTGGATTTTATATGTTTGTTTTTGGATTTTATTTGTTTTTTTGAATTTATTTGTTTATTTTGCTACTGTTTTTTAATTAGAAAAACTGACACATGCTCAAACAATAAACTGTAAACAAAGTCACTAGTCAGAAGTAAAGAAGATAGTTTCTTTGCAACTACATGCATTAGTGCCCATGTATATACTAAGAATAGCAGCAATAAAGCATACACAGCAGCATATTTAACCTAATATAATATGATACACGCTAAAAAAACTAAGTTGTCAGAACCTTCAAGTACAAGTAGAATAATGCTTACCTAAGAGGTTCAAGAGTGCTCTCTCCAACATAAGCAACAGCAACAAAGTGCATCACGGCATCAAAAGCATTTTCTGAAAAAGTTTGTACACCTAGAATTTGCATTAAGGAAAATATGAACAATAAAAGTATCTTACTTCACCTAGATTATGGTATGAAGGTTAATAAGATGGGTCAAAATGTTCCTACGTTTGTAGACAACAGCTAGAAGTTCAAATGCCCCGAGTTTCCAAACTAAAGCCTCTTATAGAAAGTGTTTACAACACTTCAGAATAGTTCAATCTTTATTTTTATTTTTTCTTTTAAAAAAAACAGACAAATACTACTACTACCTTGTTTTCAAGTATAATAAAAAGTACAATAAATTGGAACTCATATTGATAAAGTATGCCAACTTTAGCTAAAATATAGCTATGTGGAAGGCTGAAGCTACTTAATATCAATTAGAGGTTGAGATGTATCTTTGTGTTCTTATCTTAGTAAAACAAAAGAATGCATTCTAAATGAAGTTTTACATGCAAAATGTAGCTTGCTACAACAAGATACAACACTAGCATCTCCCAAATCAGCATATACAAACTGAAGTCTTCCTGGTTCAGGAAACATTTGTTGCAAATCTTAACAGCAGCCAGGTTTCCACGAGATAGATTGTCCTACAAGTTAAAAACATTACTACTTGTAAACCTCAAAAAATAACATGAAACAGAGAGAAAAGATGATAAGAGCAATAGGATACCACAATTGTGACACGATATGAATCTTTCAAAAGTCTTAGTGCTGCATGGGAACCAATGTAGACAGCACCCCCAGTTAGCAGGACATAGTAACACCCATTTCACGGCGTTATTATAATGAAACGAGATACTCAAAAGTTAAAAACATTACAACCATAATCTAATATAGTATGTGAAAGTGTGAAAATACGTGATTGTCAGGCGTACCTTTCCTTCATAATAACCTTGCAGTACGTAGTTAACCACGCCAAAATCAGCGGCTGAGATGTAAACAAACCTCTTTACACCTGCAAATGGACTGCACCATCAAATCAAGTTAAGATATCCTTAAAGCAAAACAATAACATGTTATTACTAATTAATCTTAACTTTGTTCAAGATATTTTGTAATATATTACGATAATGAATTGCAATTTCATTTCATGTTTAAAATGTGATAATCAATCAATAAACAATCAAATTCTCAGTCTCATTGATGAGGCCGACTACATGAATTAAAAGTGATCATTCCATCTCAATCATCCACATGGATTTTATTGAATTAAGTTTATTGAATTGTTGTAATGTAAGTTTTTTGAATTTCACCTGTTGAGCTTCTTTAATATATTAACTCTGAGTGTTTAGTTTTGGATATATGACTAATATTAACCGTACGAAATTTTCATGTCGGTCGCTAATTTTTTCACGTCGAATTTTTCTCCCAATTTTGGCAGTCGTATTTCGGTCGCTAAATCGGTCGCTAATGGATTAGCGACCAAAATTTGGTCGCTAAAAAATTTTAGCGACGAAGGAAAAGGCGACCACAGTTAGCGAACCGAAAATCGGTCGCTAAACCCCATTAGCGACCGATTTTCGGTCGCTAACTGCGGTCGCCCATGCGACTTTTTCTTGTTGTGTGGGTAAGTTTGGGTCTTTTGTCTGTGAGAGGAAAGCCTAGATAGGTACCTAGGTCAAAGCTCTCTTCCATCTCTAGGATATGGGTGATATCATCCTTATGGTCAAGGCTAGTCTTATTGGAGAAATAAAGCTTGCTTTTAGTAAGGTTAACTTTTTGGCCTGCCAAGGACTCTAACCATGGAGTCAGCTGTGTCAGTTGTGGCATCCCCAAAAAGAATGAGGTCATTTGCAAATAGGAGGTGGGATAGTGGGACCCTCATCTTACCAAGCATTAGAGGCTTCCATCTCCCTTGTTGGCATTCCTCCTCTATTATAAGGGTGAGGGCCTGCATACATAGGATGAAAATGTATGCGGAAAGTGGGTCCCCCTATCTGATCCCTCTTGTGGGTTTGAAAGGTTCAGTTGGCTGTCCATTCACTAAGATAGAGGTCTCAGTGGAGGTGATACAGTGTATGATAAGAGTACAAGAGTCCTTATCTAGGCCATGAAGAGTCAGGCAGTGAAGGATGAAGTCCCATTCTAGCCTATCATAAGCCTTTTCTAGGTCAATTTTAACTGCAAAGAATCCCTTTTTCCCCTTCCTAACCCTCATGAAATGTAGAGCCTCAGAGGCCACAATATAATTGATATTTGTCCCTCTTCCAAGCAAGAAACTATTTTGATTTGGAGAGAAAAGAGCATTCAGCTTAGGCTTAAGTCTGGCTACCAGGATTTTGGAGATGATTTTGTAACTCGTGTTGCACAACCCAATGGGTCTGAAGTTCTTAATAGTGTCTGGATTGTCAGTCTTTGGAATTAGGGAAATGATTGTCTTGTTAACACATGGGGGGCAGTTTAAGGGATTGGAAGGTCTGTTCCACAAAGCCCAGGAGATCATATTTGATATGCTCCCAATGTCTTTTGAAGAAAAGACTATGGAAGCCATCAGGGCCAGGGGATTTCAGGGAGCCAATGCTGAAAACAGCTCTTTTAATGTCAGCTACAGTGGACCTATGGGTTAGGTGTAGTAGCCTTTGTGGATCACTAGTTTGTTGGGGTGGTAGGCTGCTCTCAAACTTTTCAGTGGTGAAGAGGGTTTGGAAGAAATTCCTTATATGATGAGAAATGGCAGAATGTGAAGTTAAGGATTCCCCCACCTCATTTTTKAGAGTGAGGATATTATTTCTCTTTCTATTGATTAGAACTGAAGTGTGGAAAAAGGAGGTGTTCCTATCCCCCCTAGTCAGCCAAGTGTCTCTAGCCCTAACCCTCCAAAACTCATGTTCTTGATCCAGGATGAGTTGCAGGATGTTGTGTAGAGATTCCTCTAAATCCCACAGAAAAGAGTTGGTAGGCTCAGCACATTGTGCTCTCTGGATGCCTAGCAGTGTTCTAGTAAGTGTGTGCTTAGTATGCCTAAGGTTGCTAAAGGTATCCCTGGCCCATGGTTGAATACTAGCAGCTAGGTCATGCAGTTTGGCCTGTAAGGATATATTTGTACTGGGCCAGGAGGTAGACACATGATAAAAAAAATGTAGGGTCAAGGTACTAGGTAGGTTCAAATTTGAAACAAGGGGGGAGTGGCTCTAGGAACAGAGGGGGAAGTCTAAGGGGAAACAAGGAGAGGGCAATGGTCTGATTGCATTCTGAGAAGGTGTGTGACATAACATTATGGGAATGTTTGGATCCAGGCTTGGTTACCTAGGGCTCGGTCAAGTACGTCTTTCCATTATGGGTTTCCTCTTTCTCTTATTGGTCCAGGTGAATCTAGATCCAAAAAACCCTATATCAATGAGGCCAGAAGAGTTAAGACAATATCTGAATGCATTGCATCTACGTTGTGAGACTAGTCTACCCCCAAATTTCTGATTTTGTCCCAAAACTTCATTAAAAACCCCCAAGACGAGCTAAGGTATATTAATAGAAGTTGAAATAGACACTAAATCATTCCAAGTAGCTTGTCTAGCACGAAATTTTCTACTAACATAAATACAAGAAATGCAAAAGGCTAGATTTTTGTGATGTACCTGTATTATGCCATGAATGGCATGGAGGTCATTGCTAACAGGTAGGAAGGACACTTGGGCATAATCCCACAGCAACAGCAGCCCTCCAGAAAAGCCATGATGTTCAGCATAGAAGTGTTAGTCAAAAGGAAGCCCTATAATGATCCGTATTAAATGCTCCGTATTAATTTTGTTTAGAGCAATTTATATTTTATTTGAAAACCGAGCATATTTTGGGTGATTATCTAGTTATCTAATATTATCAAGGATGAGTCCACTAACAAGTGAATAATTAGTGGTCTACAACCATCAAAATGCACATAAAGACGACTGACCATATGGATTTGAAAGTTGAKGAATTTCAAGTATACCATATGGATAGATCTCTTTTAAGAGCACAATGCTTTTATTCTTCTACTGGTAATCAAGTTGAATAACTTCAAATAAAATTATAAAATGGTTTTTCAACAAATGCTAGTACTCCATAAGACGAGTTGAGATCCTCTAAATTCTAAAGTTAGAATTCGGTTGACTTGTAGAGTTGTGAGTGTTTTTGTTTTCATTTTTATATTTTTTTATATTAGAGAAATTTCTTCATATACCCTGGACTAGGCTTGTTAATAGGGCGAAAATAACATAAAATCCACCCGCCCTCATCATTCATGGGTATGATTTTCATCCTCATCCCTAGCCTATCATCAACTAGCAGACTAAGATTCATCCCCGCCCATTGGCAATTGTAGACAAGGCGTTTGGTATGGCATAGGGATAGGGATAGGGGTGAGCACAAGTCCGGTCTGGACCTAAAACCGGACCGGGCCGGAATTTGGACTGGACCGGACCGGACCATTAATTCCGGTCCAGGTCCAGGTCCAAAGAAATATTGCGTTCCGGTTTTCCGGTCCGGTCCAAACCGGAATTTTTTAAAAAATATATTTTTTTCCTACTGACTTTTGCACTTTCCAATTTCACATTCCAATTTCACATTTTCAGTTACTCGACTCCTGACTCCTCATTTCAGCAAACCCTAAGAACCCTTCTCTATCTCCTCTCGCTCCTCCTCTACCGCGGCCCCGCCGACCAACTCTCCTTCGTGGGCCCTCCCTCCACTCCACCACTCCATTTTGCTCCTCCTCCGCAGCAACAATCGCCTAGCAGCAGCAGCAATTCCACTTCGCCGCAACAACAATTCCACTTCGCCGCAACAGCCAGCCAACCACCACCTCAGACCCTAGTATTCGTCCACCGCCATCAACAACCGTACCAGGCTAGCGCGCACCAGGCAGCAGCTTCGTCCATTTCAGCTTTGAGGTATTTTTTTCATTTTATTTTTGTTTAATTAAATAATTTGAGTAAATGAAATTTGAGTAATTAAATAATTTATCACTTTATTATGTTAAATGAAATCGGTTTCTGAGTGAAATTATTTTGTAAAATTCTTAATTTCAATTTGTTAAATAGTTAAAATTATGTTTGAATTGCAAATATTAATAAATGTGTTGAATTGCATTTCTTATCATCTTCTGTTTCAGTTTGCATTTCTTATATTAATAAATCATAAATGTGTTTGATATTGTTAAATAGTTAAATTTCTGTTTTAATTTTACTTATAATTGTAGTTTTAGCTAATGAGTAATGTCTACTGTATAGTGTATACTGTCTACTGTCTACTGATGAATGATGATGTGTTGATTTCATGATTTGTGATCTAGTTTTAGTGGAATATAGTGGCAGTTCATTGATTTTAGAATAAAACGAAGAAGAAAAAAAGCTAGCTATAAAATTATATGGATTTAATGGCTTTGTTTAGGAATTTGGTAATAAGACATATCAATTGATWTCGTCCCTGTTGGGTTGGGGTACAAGACTCCGATCAGCCCCTGTTGTCTTTCGTCCCTGTTTGTAGGATGGTAACTATGTGTTAGTGGATTCTCTCTTTATGTGATTATGCAAAGTTCATACTCATGTTTAGACTACTTATAAAGTGATAATGTTGTATGTAATTTGCGTTCTTATACATCCCTTTTGTTTATCACAGTTTATGGACTTGTAGAAAAAATTGACAAATCAACACTGAAGTACGGAACCACCAGATTCATTTTCTTCAAATGTAAGTTTATTGATGCATTGTGTTTTTTGTTCAAAATTTAACATATGACATACAACTTATTATTTATTTTTTACACATGTAGATGGTGAGCTCCCGATCCAAAAGGCCGATTTGTTCTTCTKATGGTAAAAACACCACACTCTCTGATGTTGCTATTCGTATCGACCTTGATGATTTGCGCAAGAGATTGCCTCCAGACAAGGTTCTTATGAAAGGACGGAGATACATAAATAGAGGAAAAAACAAGAAGAAGGCAGCATATTGGGAGTACTACATTGAGTACTTGGATGATGATGATAGAATTCGTGCTGAATGTAAGTATTGTGGCAAAACCTTTGCTGCTGATGGTAATATTAATGGGTAAAAGAATGTGAAAAATCATGCTGAGAAATGTGATAATAATCCTTTTGCAAAAGATAAAGACAAAGGGGGTGGAAAACAAACTGAATTGCACTTCCATTCGGGGGATGGGGGGGACGGAGACAAGGATAATGAATTGAAGTTTGGGACATTTAATGCAAAGAATGCCAGAGAAGCATGTGTTCGTATGATAATTATAGATGAGCTTCCATTTAGGCATGTTGAAAAGGAAGGGTTTAAGGATTTTTGTAAAAACTTATGTCCTAGATTTGTTATTCCATATTGTTTCACCATTGCTCGTGATTGTTTGCAACTTTATTATACTGAAAAGGCAAATTTAAAGGAAGATTTGAAGAGCTGTCAAAGAATTTGTGTAACAACAGATACTTGGACTTCAATTCAAAGAATTAATTACATGTGTCTCACTGCTCACTATATAGATGTTGATTGGAAATTGAATAAAATGATAATAAATGTGTCCAATTTCTAGTCATAAAGGTGAAGCTATTGGGAAAGAAGTTGAGGCATGTTTGGAGTGGTGGGGTCTTGAGGACAAGCTTTTAACTGTTACAGTTGATAATGCTAGCTCTAATGATGTAGCTTGTGTGCATTTAAAGAGGATGGTTGCTAGAACTGGAACCGTTAGTGGGGGGAAGTTTCTACATGTTAGATGTATTGCACATATTATTAATCTCATGTTGTGGGATTGGATTAGAGACCATGGTATATGCATTGATAGAGTTAGGAATGTTGTGAAGTATGTGAAAAATCTTCCGGCAAGAATTGCTAGGTTCAAGGACCTAAGTCAAAAGGCTAATGTTGTTAGCAAATCTTCTTTGTCATTTGATGTTCCTACTCGTTGGAATTCTACTATACCATGTTAGATACAGCCTTGAAATTTCAACGTGTTCTTGATGGGAAAGATGTTCCAGAGAGCTCCAATGAAAATGAAAAGGCCCCGGATAGTGAAGATTGGAAAATGTAGAGAGGTTAGTATGGTTTTTGAAGGGATTTTACCTTTTAACTCGTCGCATATCGAGGTCCTACTATATGACAAGTAATAAAGGGTTGTTTGAGATTGCCGCAATTTATGATATGTTGAATAAATGGGAGAAAAGTAATTATTGAACTTTAAATGCTATGGCCATTTCAATGAAAAAGAAGTTTGACAAATATTGGGGGAATACCGAGAAGATGAATATGTTTGTTTATGTTGGAGTCATTCTTGATCCACATTCTAAAATGTTAGTTGTTGAGTTGACACTTACCGACATGTATGGGAAAGAAAAGGGCATGCAACTTGCTAATAATGTGAAAGATTATGCTCATGAATTGTTTGAAGAATATAGTAAAATGTATTCATCTCAAGTTCCCCAAGTTCCACCAAGTGGTGATTCTATGTCATTGGATTTGGAGGATGAAGGTAATGCTAGTGGAGGGGTTGACTACATGAGGAGTGTTTATGATAGGGCTAAAAGAATGTAAGGTATAAGTGGATATGTGAATACGAGGTTTGATAAGTACATAAATGTACAATTAGGAGTGGAAGAGGAAGATATGGATCCTTTAACTGGGTGGAGTGTTAATGGACATCGTTTTCCAATTGTATCACGTATGACACGTGATATATTGGCAATTCCCTTGTAAACTGTGGCATCGGAGTCGGCTTTTAGTGCCGGWGGTCGATGTCTTATCCATTTAGAAGTTCTTTGACTCCTAAGGTAATAATAATTCCCTAGTTGTTTGTTTGTATCAAATACATAATAGTTTATATAAAATTATTTATATGTTTCATTCTTTGATGTGTTTTACATTATTTAAGATGGTACAAGCTTTAATATGCACTCAAGATTGGCTTAGAGCAAAGAAGAGAGCCTCGGGAGTAGAAGTTGAAGAAAACATAAAAGAATTGGAAGAAATTGGGAAAGGTATTAATTTCTATTTACTTATGTTAAATCATATTTTTAATTCAAATAAAGTTTTGATTTTTTGTGTTACTAATAAATATTGTTTTTGTTTTTTTTAATAGGTGTTGGATGTTTGGACATGGATGACGATGTGGTCTTTGTAGACACTATGTTTTGAAGAAGAGGAAGATATTATATTTTTCGTATTTATGTTTGGACATTTAGTTGATTAAATATGCATCTATGCTTGTGAGATTTGATTGAAAGTTGTGTTCTACTACTTACAAGTAGTGAACTTGTATTCTATTTGTACTAGTTTGTGTTTGAGTACTTTGGCGTTTCACGTTTGTATTTTTGTAATCGCGTTTGTATGTTGTTATTTTGGATTATTAGAATGCATGTTATGTATGCATTTATAAGCTCTAAACTAAGTCAAGTCTAGCAGGTTCAACAGGTCCAAAGGTCCATAAGTGTTTTGTTGAATTTTTCAATTGAAAATAGGAAAAAATTGAAATCAGGTCCAACAAGTCCGGTCCAGGTCTGGACCTAAAAATTCAGGTCCGGTCCAGGTCTGGACCGGAATTGATTCAGGTCCGGTCCAAGTCCAGACAATATTTGGATTCCGGGTTTCCGGTCCATCCGATTCCGGTCCGGTCCGATCCGATCCTGGACCGGTGCTCACCCCTAGATAGGGATAGGATAATGTTGAGAAAAGGATAAAAATTTTATGATATGAGTATGGATAAAATTATTCAATTTCAAATTCATTGTTTGGATTAGTTTGGGAATATAAAAGAGATAAATATCAAAGTCACTTAAATACCTTTACTAACCTGCTCCCTTCTAACTTTCTCTTTCCATTTCATTAAAGATATATTTGTCTTTTAACATCTCATTCCTATCTTTATTCTCTTATACTTTACAACCCTCCCTAGGTATAATTTTAGAGAAATAACTTGTTATTTTATCCCCATCCCCATCCCCTTCATATTCACTATCCTCCTAAATAAACAAAAGATTTTTCAACCCCTTACTTTTTATTAGACTTGTCAATAGGGTGGGGCGGGACGCATTTTGGCTACCCCATCCCCATCCTCTTCTCCATGACGGGTCCAAATTTTTTCCTCATGTCTGCCCCACTAAATAAATGTATAAAATCATCCCCGCTACTTCCCTACTTGGGTATTCATCGATCTCCACCAAATCTTCACTTAAAATCCACCTAAAATCACCTATATAATTTTTTTACGAGTAAAATCACCTATATATTCGATAATATTTAAAATACTACAAAAAAATATAACCCAAATAAAAAATGTAATAAAACAACAGTTAAAAATTATAATTTTTTATTGATCATAAAATAATATTAAGTATTTTTTTTTAGTCAATGGAACATTAAATAGATAATAGCCTATTGGCTAGCAAAATACATAGTTAAAGTGATAGGCTATATAGTTAGAGTGATTACAAGCCAACAGGTCACCAACCTGCTCAAAAATTCCCAAATTACATAGACTACCAAATGTAATTCCACCAAGTTTACTACTCAAAAGACAGTTAAAATTACTGACAGGAACAACATTAATACATAAGTAAGATTCCAAGCTACTATGATTAGGGTTGTACACAAACCGGTCCAGACCAGATTTTGGACCGATTTGGACTGGACCTGCACCTCCGGTCCGGTCGTTAGAAATTGAACATTCCAGGTCGCCGGTCCGGTCCAGGAAAACCCGGTAGTCCACCGGCCTAGACCGGATGACCCGATAATTTAATAAAAAATTGTTTTTTGTTTTTTTTTGTGGGGAAAAACAGCATTAGCAGCTTTAGTTGTTAACTTGTTACTAACTAAGTGACTATACTCGTCACTYGACATATCACAAACTAAAAGTCCACAATTCTAGCTTGCATACTGTTGGTAATGTGTGTAACTGTGTATTGTTACTTCTCTTTAATTATTTAAAGTTCCCTTTTTCTGCCAAACAAAAAGTCCACAATTCCTTTGAACCCCTAACTTCTCTTTGCCTCTATCTCCCCTCTTCTCCCCTCTTCTATTGTTATTGCTGCCACGCCTGTCAGTCCGTCACTCTGTTGTTCGATGTGCCTCCGTGACTTCTCCACTCCTCACTCCTCAGCCACGCTGCCAGTTCTGCCACCCTGAAGCAGCCCGTAGGACCATGACAGGAGCAGCAACGCAGCACAGTAAGTTCATTCATGCATTTTTAAAATTTTTTTGGGGTTTAATTTGTTACTTAGACATTGTAATTTTTATGAATTATACTGAATTTTGTTGTGTATTAGTGTTAATTTTGTTGTGTTTATATGTAATTTTATGCTAGGCTTTGAATTATTGTTATTTTGTGATTTTTTTTTTGAGGTTTTATGAATTATACTAAAATTAATAAATGTATGAATTTGCTATTGTTTGTAAACTAAATTAACTTGAGTTTTTATTTGTATACTTGTGACAACTCAAAAAATTCAGCCTAAAAGAAGGTTTGGTGTAAAAACAAATTTTTTCCAAAGTTTTTATAGGAAAATAAACTAGTTTAAACTAACCAGTCCAAACCGGTCTAAAACCGGACCGGACTGGAATATTCAGGTCCGGTCCCGGTCCTCAAAATACCCTCACCGGTCCGGTCCAAGTATGCGAAAATACAATATTCCGGTCCACCGGTCCAGCTGGTTCCAGTCAGGTCCGGTCTGGTTCTGGACCGTTGTTCAGTCCTAGCTATAATGACCCAAAATTAGCTTGTCTGAGCTATCTGCTCCCTCCACCTGCTTCCTAGTTGCCTTGAAAGTTCCTGCACCTGTAGCTCTACAATGAGCTCCCTGCATGAGGTAGCAATATTAGTGTATCTATTCCTCAACTTGCAGGCTCCTATTACATTGCTGATAGCAACTAATGAACTTGAGTAGATGATACAACCACCCCAGCTATGCATTTTGCTCCACATAAGTGCCCAGTTAATGGCCTTGAGCTCAGCATGATTAGAGTCCAAAGCTTAAAAGAAGCCCCACATTCCTCTAATCCAGTTGTCCAAGGTGTCACAACAGATCACACCACAACTCCCCAGGTAGGTATTTGTGCTAAAGACAACATCTACAAGGAGGATATGATTTGTGGTACGAGGGTTGAAATAAAGGCTGTCAGTATAAGTTGATTATGGGGTGTAGACACCTGAAAATGTGTCTCCCCAAATGAGTAATCCGTGATGAAACATACCGCGTCTCGCGTTTGTTTCGAATCAGAAAAGATGCTTTGAATTCACAAAAGTTGGAAATACGTGAGGTCGTACTCGGAACTATTGAGCAAAGGTACAAAAACAAGGCAAAAATATTTTCTTTCGGTTTTCTCGATAAACTCAAAGGTTTTCAAACAAGTTACACTGGCGATTCTCAATGCTTTTTGTTTTTCATCGTGTTCGTCACATTTTCTGAATCCGCCAGTATTTTTAAAATTATTTTCTGATTTTTCTATGATTTTCTATGAATTTTTCAATGTTTAAATACGCAGAATACGCCAGAAAATACGTGAATACTCAGAAAATACGCGGAATGTTCTAGAAACGTACTTTCTTTGCGAAAGGAGGCGTCATAGAATAATCCGTATCTTTAGAAAATCGAGACGATATGGCAAAGAATTATTCCGAATCAAAATATTTCAGGTTTTATGGAAAAAATATATACGCAAAAGGAGCGTATATACGCTGAGGGCAGCGTATATACGCTGCCTTTGAGCGTATATACGCTGCCCTCAGCGTATATACGCTCCTCAGCGTTTAATACGAGCATGCAAACTTTCCATCACAGATTATAGCCATTGAAGAAGCGTATATACGCTGAGATGAGCGTATATACGCTCCTATGAGCGTATATACGCTCATCTCAGCGTATATACGCCAGGGTTCCCTTGCTCAAAATTTGCCTCGTGCCTATTAATACCCCTTTGCCTTGCTCAGTGTCGACACCGACAATTCCCAACACTTTCACACGACTACACACACTTTCACACGACTTTCATACACTACATACGCATACTCTCTCTCTCTCTCTCTCTAAAACACTCTAAACACATTACACATTCGTTTTAGTTCAAAGCATCGATTCTCTCTCGAATCAACAAGCGATAACAAAGGTTGAATTCTGAGATTACTCACAATAATCTCTCTCACTTTCTTTTAATTTGACTAACCATTGTTTATGAGTTTTTAATGTAATTTTAAACAATGTAGAAACTCACTTTTAAATTGTTTCATGTAAATATGTAGGGTTTTCTTAATGCTTTCAATGTTTCCATGGTTTTTGGTTTCATTTCATTATTATTATTCCATTGTCAATACTAACAATTCTTTATTTTTGGTATAGCAATTCAAGGCGAAAGATCCATTGCGCTTGCGTTTTATCATAGACTAACAATTGTTTTCTTTGTTTTCATTGTAGCGATTCAAGGCAAAGGATTCGTTCCATTGTTTTTTACAAACTAACTTTTGTTTTCTTGCAGATTTAGGTAAGATGAGTTTGCATATACTTTGAAGTTTATGCACTTCATATTATTGCATCTTGTCATTGTTGTATAACTTTGTATATGTTTTGCTAAACAAAGACCGGAATTATGTGAATCACTTTAAATCAGATTAACTATGGACAACTGTTTTAGGCACCGTTTTAACATGATTAATACAAAGTGGTCACAATTTCTAGGTTAGGTAGTCTCTTGTGCATATTAGAACATACTACTTAGTAATTTTAGGGTTAGAACGTTTCTAAGGTTGCGAATATGTAAGTTGTGTGCATCCAATAAATCGTGTTTAATGGAATTACAATGAGACCGAGTTAGAGGCCGCTACATGCGGGCGAATTGGGTTACAGATCTGATTCGTACCATGTCCCCGAACCCACGACTGGTTACTTGATTGGACGTGGGGGCCATTGTTTTGGCACCAACGTTTCGGGCGTCCGTGAATAACCTTTCTAGGCACGGTGGCGACTCCCCTCACTCGACAACACTACCCCAACGCACTCACGTGCGGGATCCGTGGCTCAAGCCCACGCACAAAGCACCTCGATGTAGTACCAAGCCGCGCGCCCGCTATACGCTGAGGGCGCGGCCCACGTCCTACATGGGGCCATGGATTTATGGAACTCCCTAGAGAGCTGTGTGATGGAATTCCAGAAAGGTTCAAGCATGTTGTTTTTTTAGTTGAAGATGCAGTTGTTTCTTCTAAGCCAAAACTTCCAAACTATGTAACCAAATAAAGTTTATCAGGAAACTTGTTACTGTGTATCCTTACTACTCAGGTTAACTAATAACTAATCCCTAAGTTGAGGGGGCATAAAAGTCTGGAGAGGGGTTAGTGAGGGCCCAAACCTGGGTGGCCCTAGGGCAGTCTCTCAAGATGTGTAGGACAGTTTCAAGGCTATTAGGGCAGAAGGGGCAGGTAAGTGTGCCAGTTACCCCTCTGTGGAAAAGAGTGCTGCTTGTAGGTATGGCCTCCCAATTGCATTGCCAAATAAAGTTTCTGATCTTATGGGGGGCAGGGTGGTCCCAAATAAGGTCCTAATTGAAATTGGGCTGGGTTATATTGTGATTAGCAAGCCAAGAGTTGTGGTAAATTGTTTCCGAATCAAAGAAAGGTCCCTTAGCATTCCAGCAGACTAAGTGGTCCTCAAGCCCCTAGTCAGTCTCATAGTTATGGATCCAAGTTTTAACCTTTGGAGAGAGGTCCATAGTCAAAGCCTGTAGGTCCTAAATCCCATCTGCCAGGACACTATCTACTGTTCTAAGGTCCTCATGCTATGTTAAGGGTCCACTGACTAGGTCCCTAAGTTTTCCAAAGGGAGTCCAAGTGTGATGCCAAAAACTGACATTGCTACCACTTCTCACTACCCACCCAGAGGTCTGTTCAAAGAGGTGCCAAACTTTGCCTATGTCTTGTTAGATGTGAAAACCTTTGTGAAAAGGGAGAGGAGTAGTTCTATGTTCACTAGTGGAAAAAAGGCCAAAAGCTCTAAGCTTTTACCCACAAAAAGCTCCAATTTTTGCCTGGTACTTTTGGAGCTGGTACTTTAAAAGATATAATAAAAGCTCCAATTTTTGCCTGATGCTTTTAATGTATTAAAAGCAAAGCATCAGGCTTTTAAAAAACTGGAGTTTTTAGTGCGTTAAAAGCTCCAAGCTTTTAAAAAAAACTGGAGCTTTTAATCCACTTACATTTTTATATTTTTTTCTACATTTATAATTTCCTACTAGATATACATTGAATACATATTTTTTTGGGTGCTAAATACATTGAATACATATAAATCAAATACAACAATTGCAAAAAAAAAATATATTATATTAAGTCAAAAAGATGATAATTACAAAATACAAGTGAAAAATATCACCATAATATATGTAATTAGTAAGCTACAATCTATAGTAAAAATAAATGTAATTCAGATCAGTACCCCTTATGCCTTTCCTAGTTCTCATAGAGTGTAGGACCTCTGTTGCTACAATGTAATTCAGATCAGTACCCCTACCTGGGAGGAAACTTCCTTGATTTGGGCTGATTAAGTCATTGAGGAAGGGCCTAATTCTGTGGACTAGGATTTTTGTGACAATCTTATAGGAGGTATTGCACAAGCTTATTGGCCTAAACTGCTTGATAGTCTCAGGGTTGTCAACCTTGGGAATGAGGCTAATAAGGGTTTGATTGAGGTCATCTGGAACCACATTAGTCTCAAAAATACCCCTATCAAAGGACAGAATGTCTTGGGCCAAGTCACCCCAATGTTTCTAGAAGAAGATARGGTGAAAACCATCCACCCCTAGGCCTTGAGGGGTCCCATGCTAAACACAACTCTCCTCACCTCAGAAAAAGAGGGGGGGTAAGTAACATTCACATCCCCAAAGGTAAGGATTTGCCTAGGGGTGAAAGGTTTATCTGTGGTTAGTAGGTTAAGGAAAAAGTCATTAACAAGGCACCTTAAGTCCATAGGGTTAGTGATTTCCTGACCCACCTCATTTGTAAGAGTAGTAATCCTATTTCTTTTCCATCTAATCCTAACAGAATTATGGAAAAATTTAGAATTTCTATCTCCCCCTTGGAGCCAACCCTCCCTAGCCCTCACTTGCCAATAAAGTTCTTCCTTAAGAAGCACAGTGAAGGTTTTAAGATACTCAAGAGGGGGGTGAATTGAGTATATCTATCTGGTACCAATTTTTCTTTCTTTTCGGACTTAGTGTGAGGAACCAGTTGGGCTGGTTCCTGTAAGCAGCAGAATATWAATAAAACAATAAAGAACACACAAGATTTAACGAGGTTCACCCAACTCTGGGCTACGTCCTCCTACCCTATGTTCTTTTATTAATCTACTCCGAAAAACAAAGAACACACTCACTCTACTGTTTCCCTACTCCGGGAACCAGCACACCCCACACTCAACTCTGAATGTGCACTCGACTCACACTCGTAAGTCCAATTTGTGTTTGAACTCACAAACACTCGCCAGACCTTTAACCCCTCTGTTGAATGCCTTTACAATATCAACCTTTTCTCTCTTTTGATTTACTTTTAACAAGCTAATAAGAGAAATAATAAAGCTCGACTAATGCTCTTATGTATGACTCAAAGTAACGTTCTTATGCTTTGTGTTTTTCTCTCAAAAGTAAAACTCTTTTTTATCCGTGGAGAGATGTGTGGAATTAGAAGTATAGATGAGTATATATATATGTCTGTTAACCTTGACCCTAGTTTCCTTAAATCTCTCTACTTGCCGAGCAAGGTAAGATAAAATTTAAGGAAAGTATTTATCTTGTTCGATTTGATCTTAAGGAAATAAACGAACAAGATAGATACTCCTAGGTTTAACGCAACAACCATATTCTCATCTATATTTCCAGCTACAAAACTTTATTTTCAAAATATATCTTTTACAAAATATTTTAGAAAACTTCTTTTTCAAAACCGCAGCCATAATTCTACTCAAGGACACAGTTGGTTCCCCAGCTTGGTTCCCTAATTGAGTATGTTATGAATTATGTTCCAATCATGTACGAGAATTCATACCATAACTCAAAACACATATAAGCATTTAAACCATAACAATTAAGTCACACTACAAAGCATATTACATGAATTCCTAGATTTAAACTTTTAAGAGTGTTTCTTCTATTCTTCATGTAATCTTCAAGACTTTGAATCTTCCTTTGAATACTTCAATTTTGAGCACGACTTCTTTCTTCAAATGTCTTCGAAAGGCTTCACACTTCAAGTCTTGGAATCATCCTATTACTGCACATGTAACATGGTTAAGGTGCAATAAAAGTTATATGACTGTTTTTCAGCATAACAGTCAAGGAAACAACTCTTACTGGTTCTGTACTAGTATATGAGCTTTGTGTTTATTCAGTTGTTCCCTGTAACAAACAAGTTAGTTTCAATATATAAACAATAAGTATTAACTTTTCTGGGGAAACAAGTATCCTATAACAGCAGGTTCCCAAAAACCAACTATTTTCACAATTAAGTGTCATGTTTCATGTATTGGTTTATCATCATTCAAAACCTAAAGGACCCATCACACAGCAGCAAGTTCCTGGGTTAGACTTTGTTCAAGGTCCCATAGGAAAGAACTATGAGGGGAGTCCTCAAGGGCTTTCTGTAGTCCTGCAATCCTAGCTAATAATGTTTTCTTATCATGGAAGAAGTTTGGGTAGGATGTTTGAGACCATGACTTAATTTGTGAGGTTAGTATAGAAAGTTTGTGCGGGAGGGAGGTAGGTGATGTTGACCAGTCGTTGTGGAGCAGGTTCTGAAAGGAGGGTTAACAGTACCAAGAAGGTTCAAAATCTAAAGGGTTTGGTGGGTGAAGCTGTGAAACCATGGATCAACTCAGTTTTAAGGAGGACTGGGGAGTGATCTGAAGAATGCCTAAGTAGGTTAGTCACATTAGTATGTGGCCAAACCTCTAGCCATTTATCATTTACTTGGGCCCTGTCCATCAGCTTACCAAGAGTCTTCTCCTGGTTCTCCATCCTCTCCAGAACTACATTTTGACCCGCTGGTTCCTCTTCCTTGGCTTTCTTCTTTGGAGGGGGCTTAACCTCCACTAGTTCCTCAAACTTGAACCTTAACACATCAGCTCCAATATCAAGACCCTTTTGCTTAAGTATAGCCTTAGTGAACACTCTAACTGGTACAGTGGATCCACTTAGGCTAACCTTGTTGTCCTTAAGCAATTGGGTGGTGATAGAACCATAAGACAGAGAATGATGGGATGAACCATAACAGTTCATGATGTGATCGAGCATCAAGGAAGGAAGATTTATCTTAATCTTCTTCWTCATCAAGTAGATTAGTACCATCTCCATGATGCGTACTGTTCCCCTTCCTTGAGCCCTTGGAAGCAGGACTTTGTTACACAAGGAATGCAGAACCAGCATGAGTGGTTCCTTCAGATCAACAGACKACAACAAATTTCATCTTGTGCCACGTTAAGAATCGTGGCACAAGTTGAAAATTCTCGTGGCTATGTCGTTTAGCCACGGGAATTCTCAAATTTATTTCCGTGGCACAAGTGGTCGTGGCTAAGATTTTGCCACATGGAAACTAAGGGCGTGGCATAAGTTGACTTTTATGCCACGTTTATTCCCGTGGCTAAAAAAATAACATGCCACGAGTGCTCCCATGGCTAACAAATCTCTTGCCACAAGTTCTATTGTGGCTAACTAACAATTTTTGCTASCAATATTATCGTGGCTAAAATTAAAGTTTGCTACAAAAACTCTCGTGGCTAACAAGCCACTTGCCACAATTATTAGTGGCTAATTAATTTCTTTTGCTACAAGTATTACTRTGGCTAAAAATTATAACTAACGTGGCTAAAATATATATATGTTAGCTACGAGTGCTCTCATGGCTAACTAACCTCTAGCCAAAAAGTATTATTGTGGCTAATTAATTACTTTTTCTATTATTACCACTATTATTACATATATAATACTATAATAATATTATAATAAATATTGGCCATACAAAAGGTTACATAGGATGACATTTGCGAACGAATTTATATATATATATGATATAAAGTGTATAATCAATCCAAGTTACAAATCAAGTGTTAAAATGCGTCAAATACAATCTAGCTACATAAGAGTTCCCACTATTTGTTCAACACAAATAAGACAGCATCATAGGAGAGGTGACGGAGCACAAAACTAGCAGCAGCATAGCAGAGCTAATAGCACAACACGCCATGGACAGGGGCATTGGGCATAGCACTAGAGCATAACAGCAACACAACAAACCCGAACTTGCAGCAGGCCAACAGCAGCAAACTCTCTAGGTTTTTTAGCACCACGCACCCAAACCTGCAGCTATCATCAACTATCAATTGTTAAAGTCATCATCACTAGCAACAATACACATCAGACAACAATCATAACATCAATCCCATACACGAATCCTAACCTTAACCACGCTCCCATACAAAAAAAAGGAATGAATTCTACAGTCTCTTTCAAAGACCAGAATGGGGAWAAATCCMAACCARCACCATGCTCCCATACAYGCATCTTAAGGTGTGACCGTTAGAAAACTTGAACWAATTCGRCAAAGACCAATAAATTTGTTTAGGARTAAAGCATAGTTCAATTCATCGTAACAAGGCAAACATGCMAAAAAAATATAAATAAATTTCGACWATTTYACTTTCAATTATCAAGATTGAAACTAACTAGTATTCATWCGTGCTGAAAAACATATCATGGTGCTCAAATTTTGGTCCAACATCAGCTAACTTTATTTGATTATACCCCAAATTATGTTGGTCATTAAGAATACAATTTTCTTCATTAAACAACCAAATACTCAACCAAGAGACCGACATGGTAAGGAAAAAGAACAAATAAACAACAAACTTAGTGCATAAATCCTACTTTTGAAGAGAAGATGGGAACAAAAAGGAACCTAAAGACATTTGTACTAATCAAGTATAGTTATATGGGTCGTGGTAGAGAGACGCTAGCGAGCTCACAAACCATTGATTGAAGTTGAGGGTGCACTTAATTCAGTTAATTAAAAGAATGCAACAGGGTATAATGGCACCTGCACAACAGAAAAGGAAGAGGCTGAGAATATCAAAAGTGAGAAATAAGTTGAGCAAAAAAGGGCTTATCAATATGAAGCTCTAGATTATGTTATTTGTACCCAAACTACAACTAAGATAAGCTATCCACAAAGTTTAAGTGTAACATATTCTAAAAGGCATAAACTAACATTGATGCCTGACTGAAAGCCCAAATGGGTAGATATCTAAACCATGGCACCTCAAAGAATAAGAAAAGGGGAATAAAAAGAGGGTTTACCTCAATATGACCTTGCAATTGTCGAGTTCATGATCAACATATACCACTTTCTTCCAGACTGGCCTAGATGTTTAGATTAGTGCGTAGGTTAGGAAGAAAACAAAAATAATTTATCGAACAATGACAGAATATGATGGATGCATACCACGTTGTCTACGACCATTTGTAAAGCAAAAATGGTTGCTTTCAATCCAAATGTTAGATGTAGAACATAGATAAGCTACAATAATCAAATGAGAACATAAGTTTTAACGTAGATCTCCTTCTGCTACTTCCTTCAATCCTTGATAATTGCAACATGTACGGATTACATGTTTAAGGAGATAAGAGAAATTATGAAAAATTAAACAAGGGACCCATGTGATAAGAAAACAGATTGAGAGAAGACATTGCCAGAACTAATAATGTTACAATAGATATGAAACTTCTAAATGAGGGACATGTTGCAATTTTAAAAGAATAGAGGAGGTTTATTATTTATTATTTTGGCGGAAAATATCAATTAAGACAACAATAAAGATTGTCCATACGGTTGTAGAGATGCAGCAGAATGGAAGTAGACAATAGAGTACGGCTTCTGACTTATAGGCTCGAACTCCTGAAAACAATCATCGCAAGGTCATATTACTCCAAAAATCCACAACCTTAGTCCTAACCCAAAAAAATAAGATGTTAATCTACAAAAAACTGAACAAAGTCCCAGCTTGAAGTAGTACATTACCTTCACTACATACAAAATAAATCGCTCAAGATCAAAACAACGCAACAATAAGTGAGCTCCAACGACTACCATAACTGGGCGCCCTTCACTATCTACTCCGCCATGATATCTGAGAAATCAGACACAGCAAATTACCAATTCAATTATAAAACTTCTTTCCCGAAATTATAAAATCCTAACTCTCCAAACAAAAAAATTGTTTCTTTGGTCACCATCATTCGAAATTATAGAAAGCTTTTCATTATTTTAATTATTATTTTAATCACATTTAAAATGCACACAACATTTCAGTGATTCTTCCATCGACCAAGGATAGTAGTCACCAACAACTCACTAAAAACTTCAATCAATCTACTCATAGTTCGAATGTGAGATTCAAATATAGAAATTAAACAACTACATAATAATAATTATTGAAAACTAATAATGGAGCACTACTACTATTAGCCCTACTACTACTAACAATGATAATCAAAACAAAATACAGTAATAATTGAGTTCAATGATCGATCTAATTAACAATGATACGCAAGATTTCATTTCCAGATTTTCCCCTTTAAAACTCACAGGTCAAAATATGTATGGTTACTTCCAATTCAAGGTCAAAATAAATAATAGCATGAACTCACAACAGGAATACAACCAATTCAAGCAACAAAAAACAAAAAAAATGACCCATTTAAAGCAAAATTGGGCGAAAATTGAAAAGCCCCAAATCACCTAACCCTAAGTCAAATTTCGAGCAAATTAAAGAGGATTGGAAGCGAATATACCTGAATTTTCGTGTTTAATCTTCAAAGGAGAAAGGAAGGAGTAGAGGATCGTCGAACGTGGT
Source organism: Bassia scoparia (assembly GCA_008642245.1). Classification (NCBI taxonomy): domain Eukaryota; kingdom Viridiplantae; phylum Streptophyta; class Magnoliopsida; order Caryophyllales; family Amaranthaceae; genus Bassia; species Bassia scoparia. Next base: position 3,736 of record SNQN01005225.1, on the reverse strand, counting down.
GGCGTGAGGCCGGAGGAAGGAGATTTTAGGGTTTCGAAGACAGAGAAAGGGTTTTGGGGTCGAAGGTGGTTTCGAAGAGAGAGAAACGACTGAAAGAGGAGAAAGAGGAGAGGATGAGAAGCGGCGCTGGTGAGTGGCGGTGAGTGACGGTTGGGGTCGCTAGAGAAAGAGGAGAGGATGCGTGAGGGTTGGGGTTTGAGAGAGGATGAGTGAGGGTATAGGGTTTGACAGGAGGACATGGAGTGAGGTCGAGTGATGAGTTGAATGAGAGAAGAAAAGAAAAGGGTCAAAAAAAGGGACTCGAATTATTTGGGTTATTGTATCCTACATTTAATCCAAAAACTTATTGTGAGCCACATTTTTTTTATCTTTACGTGGCTTAAATACAACTTGTCACATAAATTTTTTATTGTGTTATAAATAAATTTTCTTCTATGTGATCTGAAAAAAAAGTAACCGTGGCAAAGGGACAATTATTTTGTGGCAAAAGTGTGAAGTTGTCATGCAAGTTAACTAACCGTGGCAAAAGTATAAGATTTGCCATGAAAAAAGGGATTTTCTATGAAATACCCATGAGTTTTTGCATTTTCTACAATATACCCCTACAAAAAATTTCGTCCACAATATACCTCTAAAGTTTGATACCTTTCTACAATATAACCTTAATGGTTAAATTTAGCCAAACATAAGGTTATGTGTAACCTTAAAAAAACCCGATTTTTTTTTTTAAAAAAAAGCAGTGGCTACTCCTCCCACCACCCATCCCCACTCCACCAATCCTCCCACACCTATTAAAGGTTAAGCTTGATTAATGGTTTTATAAACATTTGGTTATCACGTAGAAGGGTATCAAACCTTAGGGGTATATTGTAGAAGAAATTTTTTGCAGGGGTATATTGTAGAAAACACAAAACCTCAGGGGTATTTCATAGAAAATCCCAAAAAATTATTACTTGTGACAAAAGTGTTAAACTTGCCACGAGAGAATAACTAGCCGTATTCCCGTGGCATAATTTTTTTTATTAGATTTGTGTTGTAATTAATTTTTCCCGTGGCTAAATGAAATTATGCCACGAAAATAAAATTCCCATGGCATAATTTGTGGCGCAAGTGATGATTTGTTGTAGTTAGACTTGAAAACAACATACTTCTTGCGCATCTTCCCACCAAACAGAAAATCATAAATCTCATCAGGAGTGACCCCTACCAACATAGGCCACCAATCACTTGAATATTTATCAAACCCATCCCTGGGTACTCCTAACATACTTGACACAGAAGAGACAGACATGCTAACATCAACACCTCCAACACTCGAACCAATTGACATGCATATCAGGCAGYTGTTTTAAATTCACATAAAAATCCCTCACACCAGACACATTTGCAGCAGAACAATCAAACAAAGACATCCAACCTTGGTATTCAATCAAACTCTTGTATTCAGACAAAGCAGGCACATCGAAATAACTAACCTCAACTCAACATCCAGATAATACTACTCTAGCACCTAAGTTAGTAGAACCAGTGAAAGGAGATTCTACAGACTTACCTTTGACAGAACGAGGTGGTTTGACTGTTGTTGCCTTTCTCTTGGTTCCCCTTTCAGAACCAGTTGATTGTTCTTCTTCTTCCTTCTTCACTTCCTTCTTTRCTGCAGAACGAAGTCTTCCTCTGACAGAGAGTTCCACCATAGGTACCCCTTCCTTTTGACCCGTAATTTCAACCTCCTCATCTCCAGCAACAACCTTCTCGAACTCCTGGTTTAAATCTCCTTGTGTCTCATGCATCTGATCCCCCCTGAGAGCATGATGGTTCCTTGATGGTGGAACCACCAGCCTCAATTGGATTTGCATGAGGCACAATTTCTTTTGAATTGAGTTTGGACTTTTTGGTGGTGATGGTGTTTTCTAAAGTGGATTCGTTTAGCTTTTGTGGGAGTGGAAGTTTTCGAAGAATCGGTGGGTGGTATATCAGTTGTCTTTATCTCGGGTTGTTGAGGGTTAGGGTTCACTTCAGTGACCCTCTGAGATTGTGAGGAATCACTGGACTGACCYCTTMCTCTTCCTTTCCTAGCACATGTGTTTGATTTTCTTCCCATAGTTGATCGAGGATGAAGATGAACAGTAACCCGATGAACAGTACTTTTGAATTTTGAATTTTGTTGTCAGAAAACAGAGCACTTGGAAGAGATAGAGAGTATAGAGTGATGAAGTGTTGTGAGCTGCAGAAAAGGATTAGCACAAGTATATATAGAGAAGTATGTCATTAATGAAGCAAGAGGGTGAAGAAATATAGCTGGTTGAGCCAAAGAGTAACGGCTCAATTTTGAAATCAAATTTGCAATGATCACATTCCATAAATATCTCAACCGACTCTAATTTTGGCATGTGTAATATATTCCTTGATCATCAAGCCAAAAATAACTGAAATAGGATATATTTCTTTCCAAAAAGATAAATATCCTAAGTTATTTTCAAAAAGATATAAAAATATCAATCGAAAAACATATCAGAGCTGGTCTACTGTTTCCACTTGCTGGTACCTGTACAGAACCATTGCATTCTGTTTTTGTGAATTAATATTCAGCTAACTGCTTTCTTGCAACAATGGCTTTCAACCATTTTGAGGAATCAAACCATCTAAACAGCACCTGAAGGATTTCGACATAGGTATATACACAAACAATACAAGAGAAATAGTTCTAGCCAATCATTGAGGGAAAAGTATAGAAGCCATAAYACYAGAACCTACTAACCCTATGACATAAAAATGAAAAACCTAAAACCTAACTAATCCTAAAAGGACTCTTAATCTACAAAAAGACTCACGACACAGAGGTTTTGTGAAGATGTCTGCAATTTGATCCTCACTACAAGACTTTCGTGTAAGGCCGACCGAAATTATCGACCGAAAAAAAATCGGTCGGTATCACCGACCGACACCGACCGCAGTTGGTCGGTGTAATTTACCGATCGATTATTCGGTCGTTATTACCGACCGATTTTGCAATCGGTCGGTGTACCGACCGAATAATCGGTCGGTGTACCGACCGAATAATCGGTCGGTAAATCCTTTGAATTTTAAATTCCCATCCGCATTTTTAATAAAAAAAAAATTCCCAAAAAATCACCGACCGAATTTTCGGTCGGTGAGTTTTTGGGATTTTAACCCCCTCTCCTCTGTGTTTCAATAAAAAAATCAAAACATTTACCGACCGAAATATCGGTCGGTACACCGACCGATTTTTAAATCGGTCGATGTACCGACCGATATTTCGGTCGGTAAACTTTGTTTTTAAAATAAAAAAAAATTTCCCTTGTCTTTCTACCCTTTTTCATTTCGACCCTCAGTCTTCTTTCCTTCTCCTCTTACCTCATTGTCACGCTCCTCACCTTCTCTCTCCTCTCATCACACTCTCAGTCTCTCACCCATTATCATCTCTCTTCTCACAATCACCCTCATCCTCTCAACTCTCTCTCCTCTCTCCTCTCCTTCTCCCTTCTTTTGAGTCCTCGGCCACCCTTTTCTTTGCCGGCGAAATCAGGAGTTGCGAATTTCCACTTGCGTCGATTCGATTCTAGATCTACTTCTATTTTTCTGAATTTTCTCAACATTTCAATGCCTATCTATCATCAAGGTTATCCATATTTTGTTTTACGTTATGTTAGGGTTTCGTTTGATTTAAAATTGAATAAGTCTTAAGTCATGAAACTTGTATTTTAAATTGATTTTA
>SNQN01005224.1:0-45927 GCA_008642245.1 Bassia scoparia | reverse complement strand
CGGTTGAGAAGCCGTCTTCGACTGAGGTTGAGACTTGAGAGGTAGAGGTGACGAACGCGCCGAATGGCTAAGTGAGAGTGACAATGCGAGTGCTGTTTAAGTGATGCCACTTGGTGAGGCTCAAAGTATGCAGTAGTCTTAACCAAAAGGGGATAGTAACCAAAATTGAGCTCAACCATCTACAATGTATCAAAAGTCTATCAGGTAGCGTGTGCGATTGGAGCCTAAACCATACCAAATCGTAATGTTGTGGTTTGAGATTTTCTCAGATCAAATCGCACCATAACAATTTCAGATATGCCCATCGCCAATTGCGGTATTTATGGTGCGGTGCGATTGCGGTTTTACTACTTTTTGTCTATAAAAATATTTAAAATGCTCTATTAATCTCTATTTATATAAACCAAGGTCGAGCAATGGTTTAAAAAACTCTATTAAAGACGTAAACACCCTTAATTTTTTTTGTTCATGAATAAAAAAAAGAAAGTTGATTAATAGTGTTAAAAAAATTTAAATAAAATGCGATTAATTTTAACATTGACTAATTTATTCCATTGAATTAACTTAAAATTGCAAATTATTTGAATTTTTTTTAATAATTGTATTAAAAAATTCAATATAAATTAATTAATTCCATTAGACTAAAATCTTTCACATGATCCGTTAATCATTACCACTTATTTTGAAAATCATTATTGGATTTAAATATTTATTAAATTTATCATATATTGAATATTACTATTTGTATGTCAATGTAATAATCATTTAACTCTTTGTCGAGAGATCAATGAAAGAAATAATTACATTGAAAATCAGAATAACTCAACCGCTATTGTTTAATTTGAAACGGTACCAATGACATGATTTGATTCTAATTGAATATTTGTTTAATATAGATTTTTAAACCGACGCACGCATCCGTGCTTTAATGCTAGTAATAATTAAGAGTCATTGCCTTAATACATAAAATACTCTTTGAAAACAAATTCTTACTACAAAACAACAAAATTAAATTAAAAGTTATACTGTATATAATATTGTTAAGTCTTGTGTTTAATATTTTACACAAAAAGGACCTCCAAACAATATTAATAAAATGATTTTGTTATTGTTTGCTCTCCAATCATCATATGATATGATGATTTATATTAATGTCATTCACAACACCAAATGAAAAAAAAAACAAAAAAAAACAAAAAAACAATGCAGTACATATTCCTATATATAAGCAAGGGGGGAGCAATGGGTCCCCTATGCAATGACGTAAACACCTTAATGATGTAAAGACTTAATGCCCTTAAGTAAAAAAATATAAATTCTCTTTATTTTTTGTACGTTTCATACTAAGCAACATAAAAAAATGTATTATTGACTAATTTTTCCAAGATAAACGAAGTTAATTAATTAAGTGTAAAAAATTTCAAATAAAGAATACATTAAACATTGACTAATTTATTCATTCAATAACTTAAACATTGCAAATTATTTTTGAAAAATGTCAATTAATTTAGTATGAAAAATCAAAATATAACATACATTAATTACATAGACAAAATTTTTCACTTTAATCAGTTAATCATTGCAAATATTTTTAGAAATCATATTGAAATTAAATTTTATTAAATTATTAGTATTTTATTTACTATTTGTTAGTCAATGGTATTAATCATAATTCTTTTGCGAGATTTCAATTCAAAAAAAAATTACATCGAAAGTTGAAAATCATAATAATCACTCATTTTATTTGAAATGTACCAATCTGACAGGATTTTTTTTCTAATTGAAATTGTTAATTGTAAAACTGACCGAAAGATCGCGTGCTTATAATTTAATATACATTTTATAACTGACCGCAACGCAATCCGTGCTATAGTGCTAGTACGTATATTAAAGCATAAGTGTCTTGACCTTTTTGTGCTACGATTCACAGTATTCGGAAATGACTTGTTACAAAAATTATTCATAAAGACTTGACTGTAAATTGTATAATGATGTATTATATATATATGGTTTTTCTCTTTCTTGCTTTTTGAATGGTTTTTTGGCCTTTTTAAGGCTCTTTTTAATAATGTTGTTGTTAGTGTTTGTGTGTTACGGATAATCTCAACCAAAAGTTAAACTATGGTTGAAGTCAGGAATATAATATATACTTAAAGCTATTGAATAAGGTTTAGGTACTTCCTTGATTGGAGTGATTGGGGACTTATTTGCGAGCTCGGGAGTTTAAGAGGATAGCAGGAGTAGAAGTAGGAACAACACAAGGAATGATCGTGTGGGAGCTCATTTTGAAACATGCTCACTCTTTTGGTCATAAGTAATGTCGTATTTCGGAATGGTTGCATTCTAACTTCATTGGAAACTAGACTTCGAGAGTTCGATTTGATAGGTCATATGTCTAATTGAACCAACAGAGCTTGAGATCTGGCCTTCGGAAGACGGACAGTGAAACTGCCGGATGGAGCAAATTGATCGAATCAACCTGACGATCAGATCAGAGCCCCGTTTTATCCTTTAAGCGCTTTAGTTGCATTTTAATGAGGTAATATAATTGTAATTAACAAGATATCTATTTAGAGAAATTTTTAGCAGTATTTAAAGGAGTGAGTCCTGATTTGTAAAGACTATCTACTTATACTTTAGATTATTAGATTAGTTTCGTTTTAGAATTAGTTTCTCTCTACAAAACCTATAGTTTTATTTCTCCATCAATTGAAGCAATTCAAGGTATTTTCATTAGTTTCTTCTTTATATATTTCTTATGATTGATTATTGTTTATTGATTATTGTTTATTGTTATTATTATTGTTATGTATTATTTTCATTAGTTGCATGATGTTCTTAGGTTATTATTGCTATTGTTTTTTTGATTAAATATGTTTGATGAATTTTTTTCTAGGGCAATGGGATCTCATAACAATATAATAGCATGTTTGGGTTTGATCAATTCATATTTGGCCAATTTATGAATTCCTTTTTATTGTTTCTTATGTTATTCAATAGGTGTGACAGACTTAATGGGTATTAGATTAGTCACAAGTTTTAGTCTAGTTGATGTGAAACTTAATACAAGATTACGTCATAGGTAGACAAAGACTATGCTAGGTCAGAGTACAGTTAGGATAGTTCTTTGGTTCATTCGATTCGAGAGAACTTGATGCATATATTGATTTGTTTATTGTAAATTATTTAGTACCAATATTATTGATTGTGTTTTATAGTGAACATAGGCCCTAGACTTAGTTATTTATAGTTTAGTCATAGTTAATTCATTGTTAATTAGTTGTAGCTTAAAATAACTGCAAAAAAGTTTTTAATTTGAATCTAGATTTAATTAATTAATAAGTTAATTGTTCTTCTTGTAGATTCGACTTGTTACCATAGCTACTTAGGTTAGTTTAATAAGAGATTTTGATAGTTAGCGAAAGCCATGTCATATAACAACACTATCAGTTTGCATTGAGAAAGAGCAAGACAGATGTACGCCAAACAAACATTAACGGCCAAAAATGGCATGTACTACCTCATCAGGGCGCCTGGAAATAAAATAGAAAACGGCATTAACAAGGCTTAATCGTTTAGCTTTAATACTACTAAGATCATTAAGGTAAATTAGGAATTCTAAAGGATGGAACAACTTAAGAATTTGCAAAGTATTCGAGGGTATAGCTTAGAAAAAACCCATACTATAATTATAACTGAATAGATACTCGTATCAATTATTTGTAGAGAAAAAAAACTGTGAACTAGTACTTCGTATTTAATGTAAAAATGTTTCTTTTGTTTTATTATACTAGTTTTCTATTGCACGCAAATTAAAAACTGATAATGTATTTAATATATCGTAATAAGTATTGTGAATTTGTAAAGTATGATAATTCAAAATTTTAAGAATCTCTAAAAATAAAAATAAAACTTCTAAATTAGTATGATCGATATTTTTATACGAAGTTTTCATATATATAGTACTAGTTTTGAATGCAGGAGTGCTGTGCTTGATATTTTTATGCGAAATTTTTCTTTTTTTTTCGGCATAATTGCTAAAAGTAAAAAATTAATGTTAAAATTTTAATCTTTAGTACATGCGCTTGTGTCTTTGTGACTTAGGTCCACAAAGTTTCTTTTTCTTTAGTTTTAATAATATGATGAAATTATTTTTGAAGAAGTTGAAGTGCTTGATTGTCAGCCAACTGTGATAATAAAAAATAATCGGTACTCATTGTTGATTTTATGTAGAAAATGTATAGTTTCATTAATGTATATTTTAGTTTGTTCATAATGTTAGAAACTACTTGTCTTTGAATAGATTGAACTTGATATTATTTTGTTTTATATGTATAAAGAGTATTAATTGTGTATTAATTGATAAAATTAATTTAAATGTATAATTTTATATTTTTTTTGTTAGAATAAATGCATTAAACTTGTGAGAATTATTTCCATTTTAGTGTTAAGTTTTATAATAATTTGAATTAAATATATATTATTTAAAATAGTAAATCATTAAGGGTACTGGTAAATTTACAGGAGGGGACACCATTGCTCCCCCTGCTATATAATAGAGATGAAATGAAGTTTTGAATGACTTATATACGATTCAAGTTGTATTTCTTGATTGGAATTGAATTTATAGTTTTTTGACGAGAATTTCAATAGTTATCAATGTTGTCTGCTTGATTGATATGTGTTTTGAATTTGGTAATATGATTAATTTATTATGTATTTTTTTTTTGATGTAATTCATAACACATAATATTAATTTGATGATTTTTTTAAGGATTGTTTTTCAAGTTTTTGTTATTTGTGAGGGTAGTGATATATCCGACACCATTTGTTCCTCTGTTTCTTGTTTGAATCGGAGAGATTTAAGAAATAAATCTTTAATTAATAGAATGGGTTATGAATAAGATTCTTATTGGAAAAGAGTTATTATATTGATTTTTTTTATTTTTTAATGGGAAATGTAATAAATGTGGTGTTGGAAGTGAATTTTAGGGAGTAATCTAAAATAATCGTTAAACTTATAAATAAATGGGAAAATAAATAATATGATTCATTTTACCATGTAGAAAGGTTGTTAAATTGAGTTAATAATAAAAATATTCCAAAGAAAGCAAAATTTTAGAAATTCTCTTTCGAAAACATGACACAATAAAAGGGGGAACAGGGAGATAACATAATAAGAATTTGATAATTCTCACAAGATATCAAGTTTTTGAATTCAAAACTCTACCAGAGTTATAATAAATCTAACGTGCATTTATCAACCGAACCTAAATATTATTCTCATTTATGCTGCATGGTTTGCAAAACGAAAAATAATAATAAAAGTAATAATAATAAATAATATAATATAATAATAATAATAATATAATATAATAATAATAATAATAATTATAATAATAAATTATTATAATTTTGTATCCGATCCCCCTCCCTTTTTGTAGATTTTGATCTTTTTGTTGCTGTAACGTTCAATTCCCGTTTTGTGTGTTTATAAATAATAATAGTTTTTTTAGCACACGATGGCTGCTTAGAGTTTTAAAATTATCTTATATATAGTTGAACAATATTTGAAAGTATTGAATGGTACTGAGTGGTTGACTATAATTTTTTTTAATATGCAGTGACTAATAGATAAATTAGTAAGTTAATCACCATGTTATTATTTATGTATTATTATCACAATTTCAAGTTCTTTATTTTATTATCAAAGTTTTAATGTCATTTTAATTTCAAATTAAAAATAGTGTGATTGATATTTTGGTTGTTGATTTTTAAGCAGTTATTTTGAAATTTCAGAATTATTCTTGATGTGAATTGAGATTGTTGATTTCTTAGCAGTTATTTAGCCTTGATGCAGTAGGGAGTAATGTAATTTGCCAAAGGAGGGGGTAAGGTGGTAATTTACGGGGGAACGACTGCGACCTCCCTTCCTATATAATAGAGATAATAATAATAATTTTTCTCATACTTATTAGACTTTACTTTTAAACGTTTAGAATTTAAGAATTGACCCGTACATACGGTACATTACAGTTATTTTAATGTCTAATAATATTAGAATTGTTCTTAATTTGGTATTTGATTAGGAACTCCTTGTGGAACGATACTTGCCACTCCTATATTTATTTGCAAGTAATTGATCGTACACTTACGGAGTTACGGTAGATTTAGCTCTTATGCATAAAAGTTAAAGTGCCTATGACCAATGCTTATAGGAAGAAACATATGCTTGTTGTTTCTTGCAGGCGTATTCATAGAAAAACTCCTTATGGAGTGCGTTTATTCATTGGTTTTCTAAAATTTGATATGTTGACTTATTGATGGCGTTACCTTGAATCCTTGATTATTGGTGGAAATATCAAATTTAGTTTGTTTAGTCGATTTCAATCATCTCTAGATAAAAATTTGATTGATTAACGGTAAATCAAAAAATATATCCCCTATGTTGACTGACGGTAGTTATTGTTCTGTTGTCTCTTTCTTCTTGTAATATAAACGCTACATTTTTTTTGATAAGTCATAGTCTAAATATATTTCCATTAAACGAATGTTTGTAATAAAGGTAGTTATTGTGTGATATAAATATAACAAAATTTATTTGTCAAATGTCTTTATAACATGTCGATTCACTGTTGTGCATCCTAGTGCACGGATACAACTCTTTTTTAATTTTTTTTATTGTAGTTTTCTCTACTAATTATATTCTAGTGCTTTGTTAGGTTGCTTTGTGGATAGATTTATCATTTTTTTGTTTTGTTATCTACTTCTTGCTTAATTTCAGATGTTATATATTTCATCTCAGAAGTTTAGGTTGTAAATTTGTAATGTCCTTTTGCCATAGCTTCTTTTTGGCTGAAACTTTAGGTATGTCTAATTAATAGACTACGCCGTCAATTAATAACAATCAGTCTTGCATGGACTGGTCCCAAAATTTATTTGAGACAAACAAATCCGTGATATTAACTCAAACTAAACCTTTTTGTCTTTAAACAAAACTAGTAAACACTTTCCTAAATTATAAATCCCTAAATTTCCTCTTCTTCATTCAACAGATTCTCAAACAGTCAGATGAATTGAGGAATCTCGAAATAATTTGTTCGTTTTGACGCAAGTGTTGGATTTGTGGTATGAATAGGTTTGGAGAAGATAATAAGGTTGGGTTTTTTTTTTTTTTTAAAAAAATCTCTATTGAAGGATGTGAACGGGATGGTGGGATGAAAATGATAGTCAAATTTTGGATGATGTTGATGGTGGATGGTAGATATGACAAATGTTTGTTTATTTTATTTAAATCGATCTTATCTGTGTAGATATTATGACTTCCGAATGATATTGTACACTTTACTAAATACGTATAATAGTACTTCTGTATAATTGATTTTTTCTTTATACTTGTGTGTATTTATGTATCGAATGATATTGTGTATTTTTATGTTAATATCTTACTGTATCATATATTATATATATTCGTTGTTTATTATGTATTTTGAATGATAATTGTTATTTATAACGTCTTAAATTTTGTTCACTAACTTATTTTCTAATACTGTGTGTGATTATAGTATATATATTTCGTATGATATTTTGTACTTTATACAATAATAGTAATGTACTTTGTATCCTATACGTTATATATTATATCAGAAACTTATATCTAATATGGTTTGATTAGTAGGTTACTCTAATGATATTCTAACTTTAATTATGAACAATTATATTATGTATCGTATATTAATTTCATAACTTGTGTGTTATATTATAACTGCTAAACGATATGTGTATGTTTAATATGTTATAAAATATTCAATATTATACTTATATCTTATACTGTTGTGTTATTATGTATTTTTAATACGATATAATGTCTTTGTAAAATGATATTGTGTTCTTTAATTAATATAACAATGTATTTTGAATCATATAATAAGCTATATTAATGCATTCGTGAAATATATTATTACTTACTTGATATTATATTGTGTGCTTATTTTTTACAAGATAGGCACTTTTGCAAAAATAAATCATAATTAAGAGATGAAAATTAGAATTAAGTTTATGAGTGATAAAAATAAAATGAATTTTATCTTTTATTTTTTTACAAGTATAAAATTAAAGATGAAAGAACTACTGTAACAAAGAGTAGGAGAGAATGAAATGAATTACTGTAGTTTGCGAGGCGCACCTTGATGATGAAGTAACAGAGAAAAGAATTGAGAGTGAGAGTTGTCATTTTTGTGGATTTACTGTGCACATATAATTTTGATATATTCTATTATATAGCAAGGGGGGAGCAATGGTGTCACCTAAGGAAATGTCTTATCCGCCTAGTAATAAATATAAGACACCATATTAAATCTTGCTTAATTAGATTCACTCTATTATAAATTATTAATCAAGGAAGGTTTTAATTATTCAAATAAACTATACTTAAAGACCTAAAAATTGATAGTAAAATATTATGATTGAAAAAAAATAAATTGCATAAAAAATACAATTCAAAGAGGTGAAAATATAAAAACAGTTTTTTATCTTTTTTTTATTTCTCAAGTTTCAAAGCACGCAAGGGTGCATAAAAAACTAGTAGTGGTGAGTGATGACACATATAAGTTTTGATAATATGCCAAGTACGTGAGTTTGTTTGGGTCACAATAATTTTCTTGTGGCTGAGTTCATTAGCTTGTATTAATAGTTATTATTCAAGTTTGTGTTCCAAAAAAAATCAAATAATAGTTTGTTACGAGTAGTTTCTCTATGATACAAATATAAAAGATATTCCAATTGTTAAGGAATTGTATGTGTTTGTAATGAAATAATTTTTGGGTGTATTTTTACGCGTGATCAATTTGGTTGTATTTTGTTTTTCAAAAAAAATATACTATAGGATCCGAATTATTTGCTTCGAATTTCAGAGTGATTAATTAAGGTGACCCAGTGATGAAATTCCTAAATTCGCACTTTTACAGAAAAAGCTGTTACGAAGTATTCGTGTAATGTCTTTTTTGTGAATGGCAATGCAAAAATTTTACTGTAAACAAGTCAAATCTTATTAGGGATGTATTGGGTTGGGCCTGCGGGTTGCCATCCCGCGATCAATTTCATCCCATCCTCGATGGGTACAATTTCATCTCCATCACACTCCACTTAAAGTTAACTTAAAAAATATCCCGTCACACACCTACTTGAGTCCATGCCCACTCAAATTCCGCCGTCATATTACTAATTCACGCTCCCAATATCATCTAAAAATATTTTTGCACTAGTTAAGATTTTATTATTTGAACAAAATTAATGTAAAAAATATTTAAAAAGATAGTTTAACTTATGATTTTTAAATATTAATAAATTATAAAGGTAATATTAAATGTTTAAATAATAAATTATTTAATATTAGATTCTACAAACCGGGTGAAGGGGAATGGAGCGGGAAGCCAAAACATCGCATCCATATGGTGATAACAATATATTAAATCCCATCCTGCCCCGTCACCCATCCAAAATCCAAGGTCCATCCCACGTCCGATAGGGCGAGTCTTATTTGACAGCCGCTCGTCATGCACCTACTAACATCTTTTATATCTGCATTTTATCCCTACTTAAAGCTTGTTATATAGATTAACTAGTTTAGCGATGCTTTGCACGATATATAGTTTGTGTTTTCAAACAAGAAAATTAAAAGGAACGTTACATTTCAAATAATACTACTCCTAAGTTTATACACAATATTCAATTTCAAAATAAAACGTAAAAGGTTTGTTATTTACAATTTATAGCGCTTAAGTTTACAATATATATATCAAATCGTAGCAATATGAATAATTTTTCAGAAAAAAAATCTTGTTATTGAGGTATAATGAAATAACCAGATCAAATGCTCTAAATAGTTCAAATCATTCATATATCAATCGAAATCGAATTCAAAATATATAATTTTTAGATCAAAATGAATCAATTTAAAATAAATTTGAATTACCACGAATTTAAAACATAATCTAAAATAAAGTATAAAATTTGAGTAACTATATTCCAAAGCATATAATTATTATAATCATTATTAAATTATTTTTTTTCATATTTATCAATTCATTAAATAAGGGAATGTCGAGAGGGAAAATAGGAGGAAAAATAAAGGTTTTAATTTTTTCATATTTTATTCATATTAAAAGGAGATGAGAGGGAAATTTAGAGGGAAAAATAGAAAGTGGGATGCTTAGTACAGGTTTAAATATAGATGTTTATAAAAAATTCAAACATTGGATTTCCTACTTCAATGGTATTCCCGACTTCCAATGTTTCCAACAAGATTTAGGCGACATGTATTGTCTTTTGTGTTACTTATGAGAAGGGTACATTACATAGTGTCATCGTGCGTTGTGGAAGTAAAATGAGGTGTTCCAGCTAGTACATAATTTGAACAGTGTACTGTAACGTTTGAGTCATACTAATAAGGATGAATTTGGCACAATTGCCACTTTTTTTTTTTGTATGTTCTTGACCCTTTTCTTTGTGTCAAGTTGCGACGTACTCCCTTCCGTATGGAATAAAACGAACAATTGTTTAAACTCCTTTTAATGTAAAATAAGCTAATAGTGAGTTAGGTAGAGAATTTAGTGTGCAAAAATAAAAGGAGAGAAATTATATATGCGAAGAAAAAAACAAATAATTACAAAAGAAAGTCCAAAAATTATGATAATTTGACTTAGATAATTCCAAATGAGAAAGTTGCCATTGTTGCAAGTTTGAAGAGTTTGTGTCAAAGTAGTTCGCGAACATGGTGAGGCTCATTTGCACCTCTAATTACGGAGGGGTAAGATTTGGACTTTTTTTTGGGGTACAGAACCATACTCATTTAATGTCTGTGATGTACATTGTGGATATTTCTATGGTGATAAGTCTTTCTTTGTTTTTTTTTTGATTTCTTGTTGTTTTACTGATGAAGAGCTCAAGGTTCTTCTTTGAAAAGGTGGTAATTAATGCATTATTTGATTGGGTAAAACAGAACGCACATTGACAGAATTCCTTGATGCACTTTCCATCTGATCTCTTGTTTTGTTGCTGTTGAACTTTTTAATGTCTTTAGTAGGTTCATGCAATTATTTTAATTCAACAATGGCTTCGATTAAAGTACATGTATGATTCGTCTCCAGCGTCCTGCTTGTTACTTATACTCTTGCTTTGCATTCCTACTCCATCTGCAGAGCAAGCGATGATGTGCTTGAGAAGGTTATCGTATATCGATTGAAATATTGCTGCTAATAGATTTGAAGTCTCTGATATTCCGAATGGCATTCGAGCTGGGATTCTCACTGCTGAGGCGAAAATCCTGAAAAGCACAGGTATTTGGCATTGGTATTATTAACCAGTCAAAATCCCAGAAGTTGTATGGGTTGCTAAAGGATAAACCCTGTTGGAGCCAATGGCTCCTTGTCGTTGAAACGATGTAGTGGTGTGCAGGATATAATGGCTGGTCACTGGTCGACCAGCATCGGCCAATCTTGCTGGTAAGGGACACACGACACGACCAAGTGTTAGAACCCAAACAACCACACAAGTAACTATAACTTCAAGCACCAATAAGTAAGAGTAACAATACTAATGTAAGGATAAAATCTGGTAAGGCTATGCCTGGAAGACAGTGGGGATTTAGTTTTGCATCAAAGGGAACAGAGAGATCAGAGGTTGTGGAGAAGTTTCGATAACCCAACTGACACTTTGTTGCCTGAGATGAATAGTTTTGATGGAAGCGTGAACCTGACATCTTGGCGAGCCCCCAACAATCCAGCAAAGGGACCCTTTGTTTTTACCTTTCAAATTCTGGAKGGTGGATACAAATTGACCATCAAAAAAGCAGGCTCACCACACTTTTGGGAGAACAGCATAACRCCTTTCGATAAAACACCACCACCATTGTTATCCTTATTACTCAACAATGTCACTCAATTTAAAGGTTATAACAATACAAGGTTAAGGCTGAAGTTCACAGGACAAATACAGTTTTGGAGAAGGGAAAGTGAAAGGGGAGATTGGTCCTTGTTGTTGTCAGAGCCAAACAATAAGTGTGATTTGTTCGAGCGGTGTGGAACTTTAGGTAGCTGCAACAGTAATAACGGTTTGTTGTGTAAGTGCTTGCCAGGTTCTAGAGCTAATATACCAGAACATTGGAATTCGGGAGACTTCTCACAGGGATGTTTTCCAAAATCAGAGCCATGTCAGAGAAATTATTCCGAAGATAAGTTCTTGATGATGCCTCTGATGAAAGTGAAGGCTCCAAAAACTAATGAGACAGATATGGATTGTGAGACTACATGTCTTAACGATTGTACTTGTTTAGCTTACTCGTGCGGAGTCACTAGTTGCACGACAACAGAAAAGTCTAGTGAGAGCAGGTGCATGATTTGGTCCAGCTCCGAACTTACTGACCTACAAGAGGAGTATCCTGGAGGATATACTATTTTCTTCCGCACAAGGAATTCTGATATAGGTATCTTCTTTGCACCCCTGATTGTTTGTTTAATTTAGTTCATTGCAATATATATAAATGACTCATTTCTAAATGGTGGATGAATATTATTGGCACACTTTCTCAGACAAATTCCATKGAAGTAAAGGTCTGAACATTCTAAATCAGAAGCAAGATGTGTTTTGCGTATGTAATGTTTTGCCGTTGAAGATATGAGAGGCACATACCGCTTGGCTAGCTACTTTGAACTCTCATATTGTGATRTCGAAACGAACAGAGAATACTGAAACATTGTATTCCAACACTGAAACAATTTGCTGACATGAAACCCTTTTGCTTCTGCAGAATCAACTTCAACTTCTGTAGATTGCAAGCCTTGCGGAACATACATTATACCCTATCCCCTTAGCACTGCTGCAAACTGTGGGGATTCCTCATACTCCAATTTCAAATGTAATGCAACAAACGGTCAGGTTTATTTCTCAACTTCCAATAATCGCACCTACAAAGTCACTTCGTTCGATCCAGGTGCAAAAAAATTTACCATCCAAGTAGGACAAGGCAATAGCTGTGGCAGTAGATATATAAACTTGTTACCTGTATTGCCTAATAAGGATTCCTCGCGATACGTTCTTGGGGATTGCAAGGTTGTAAAGAGCCAATCCTTTTCAGAGGATGAACAATTTATTATCGAAATTGATATTACTTGGAAACCACCACCAGAACCTTCTTGTAGAGTGTCCTCAGATTGTCACAATTGGCCTCATACTTCTTGTGAAACAGCGAGTGGTGGCAAGAAGAGGTGCAAATGTCGTCGTTTAAGATATCATTGGAATGGCGATTCATTGAAATGTACTGAAGGTATGCTACKTATAATGTGTTAACTCTCAATTTCATTAGGCATAATAATTTCTGACAATGTTGGCTTCTGTCTCATTGTAGTGACTTTTTTCAAGGTTCTAATACCTTGCATAGCTAGTGCATTGGCAACTATTTTATTATGCGGAATATTCTTTGCTTATCGTACCTGGAGAARAAGACATGAAGAACTACATCGTAAGTGTGTTGCATCATAAACTTGTACAATTAACATGTACGAAAACATCGTACTTCAGTAATAATGTGGCATTCTTAATGATGAAGTTACAGGTTCTGTTGAGCTCAATAAAAATGATACCGAAGTCATTGATTTGCCCTTTTTCGATTGGGAGACCATAGTTGCTGCCACAATCAACTTTGCAGACATGAACAGACTTGGAACGGGGGGATTTGGTTCCGTGTATAGGGTAATTTTTTTTCAATTTAATCGAGCAAATTTGTAAACTCAGCAAGTCTAGCTGACTTATCATTAGAAGACACTATAATGCAATCAGGGAAAACTTCCAGAAGGGCAGGATATTGCCGTCAAGAGGCTTTCAAGTGTATCTTCTGTACAAGGTCTTGAAGAATTTAGGACTGAAGTTGAATTGATTGCTAAACTCCAGCACCGGAACCTTGTAAGACTTACTGGGTACTGCGTTAAAGCAGAYGAGAGGATATTAGTCTACGAGTTCATGCCTAATGGAAGCTTGGACTCTTGTTTATTTGGTTAGTCGATCTGACACCCTAGTGATTACTTATCTATGCATAAAAATAAATTTCCTTTCTTGAAGTAACGCTGCCATTTATGCATGATATCTTGCAACTTGCAAGAAGATGAAAGGCATTCTGTACATTTGGACTGGAAGATGCGGTTTGACATCATTTTGGGTATAGCTCGCGGCCTTCTTTATCTTCACCAAGATTCAAGGCTTAGAATTATTCATCGAGATCTTAAACCAAGCAACATTTTACTYGATGAGGAGCTCAATCCAAAAATTTCAGACTTTGGAATAGCAAGAATAGTTGGGGCGAAGGACACACATGCTAGCACAGCCAGAGTAGTTGGAACATAGTAAGGAGTAGTTGAACATATAATGTACGTAGTAGTATTTCACCAAACTCTAGTCTTCTTAACTTATTTGTGTGTTGCCTATCCATCTTTAAACGAAGTTTGGAACATAGTCAGATAATAATGCCTCCTCTTCCAGTGCATTAAAGGATTCGAGAAGTGTGATGATATGAGAATGATGACTTTGTATCGTTATTCGGTATGCCTTCGTAACTGATCCTAGAAAGCCTGTTGGCTGTTGGCCTGTTGCATTTTTCTGATTCTGTAACTTATTATCCCCACAAATTGCGGATTAATGTTGAACTGTCTTAACATAAATCTAGATCAACAGCAATTATATCCGGACTTATAAACAAACTAATTTGTTTGAGTGCATGCTATGTTTTGCATATAATTTTAGTGATCATGGTACGTGTTAGTGTAATTGCGGAGTCCATAGAATTTCAGATGTTCTCGGGAATCAGGGAGATGCTAACTTCAGTCACTTTGAGCCTAATCCATACAATATAACTTTTATTGAAGTATCGAAAGTTTTTTGATAAAAAAATTCAACAAGGTGATTTCCTATTGAAGTAGCCAAATATTCATACATCAGTTCATCGTTCTTATGAAGTCTTGGACTCATGGGTCAACAATGAAAAATGAATGGCGAATACAATACAAAATATTGGGAATAGTTTTACAAGATAAAACTTCTAAGCTAACAGTAATCTCGTTCTTTAGTGATGTGTCACAGGTGAAATCCCTACTAGGCAAATTTCAGATCATTCCTACTTTGTGTCATCATGTACAGTAAATGATGTTTTCTCTCGTATGAAGCGATATCTAGCACTTGGGAGATCTGATTGGGGTGGTGCATTTTTCTGGTTAGGCAGTTTCTCGTTTTCGACTACCCCAACTCGTCTTCAAGCCTCCCAACTGGTGTGAACTTCCAAATGACAGTGCATGAACAAACTCCTATCTACAGATTCAATCGATAGCAAAACATGTTATTTACAGTACAAGTCTTGTGTTGAAAACTTAAGAAGTGTGAAACAACTGCGTTACTTTTATTAGCAACTTGACGTACCTTGGATTGTCTGCAGGAAACGTGAATGCGCAACCCACCCTCCAGTAGGCACTTCTTGGTCCGAAATACTGGATGATCGTGGCACTTTTCCTCGACAGGTCACGAGGTGAACTTAGCCGGTCTTTGTTAGGATGAAATTTCCAAATCTTGACCGATCACAAGAAGTTGAACCCATGCAAATGAAGGGGTGGCTTCTCTGGTGCGAGGATGTCTAGTGTCTTGCATCACACAAGCTGCACACTAGTGTTGAACGGAACGAACCAAACCTTGTTCCGTTATAACCATTGTGTTGTTTGGTGGTGTGGGATTGTATGTTGAGGGGATTAGTGGCGGATGAAGGAAGGGTGGAGGTTAAAACCCCGTTTGACATTGGTGGATGAAGTGTTGTTTCGAGGAGAGCTTTGGTGCATAACGAAAGAGACTTGTTGGACGGAAGCCTGCAAACATAGTAGTATTGGTTGGACCTTGACATACTTTGTTTTTAGGAATGGGGGTCCCTAATCCCACTGTGAAAAAGAAGTTCTTGTCAACCATTCTCTTGGTCACGTTAGCCGGGTATTGAGCTGTTAGCTAGGGCTCCTAGCACCTTGTTGTGTGAAAGTAGATCGAAAGAAGTGTTCTTCGATTGAAGAGTGGCTGTGAAGAGGGGTAGCTTCTGATTGAAACCGATGGTTTTGGGTGGTGATATTGAAGGATCCCGGCAACAGTGGAGTTGTCAAAAGTTCCGTTACCTGTAACATAAGGCCTCGCCATCATAGGAAGTGTTTCCCCGGATTAAAAGGTTAGCTTGAGCGAGGACATTGGTGGTATTGCCCGGAAGCTATGGACAATTTGTGTCCGACTCAAAGGGCTTCACATAGACCGCATCAACATCCATGTTTGTGAGACTGTGATTGCTCAATGCTAAAGATAAGTCTCGTTGAGTGCAGCATTGACAAATCTCGAAGGAGGTAAGTTTTGCCACGGTTTTACATTCAACACGTAAGGTGTTCTCGCACAAAAACAGGATGACATTTAGTACCTGTCAAGGTTTATTTTCTGATTTTCGATCATCATTTGATAATTTTGAGTACTTTTAATCCCTTTAGCTGAGCAATTGTATAATGTCCTGGAAGTCATTGATTGTGTAGGCATCCGATACATTAGGACGCCTCCCGTTTGCAGTGCGTTGGTTAATGACCACCTCTGTATCTGCATTCCACATCTCTACAAGTACACACGCAATTTCCAACAAATTATCAATTTAGAGCTGTTAAAAAACTGACTATATTCACTTCTCAGTCTTTCAAAAGATTAGCAGTAGTGACATTCGAAAATTCAGCATCATAAAAAGCTAAATTAATACCTTACCAAAGACTACAAGGAACTTCCTTTAGGGCTGGGGAAAGGTAATTGGAACACACGCGCTTAGGGAGAATAATGATTTGGACTCGTATAAGTGTTTGATCTGATTCTAGCCATGAAATGTGGAGCATGCACCGAGAGTGTACCTTCTGCCTAATCAATGGTGAGTTGAAATAAGCTCGTCCGTTTGGATGGGGCACTCGCGTTGTATTGCAGGCCCGTCTTGCCCATTTCCGCTTCTTCATCTGTCTTATACTATGCCTGCTCACAAAATAATAGAATAAAAATTATTGACTAGCTCATTATAAAGAGCAAGGCTTGAAGTAGTGGATATGATGTGATCCAGTGAAGGGTTATTTTGTTCTGACATGGTTAACGAGACTTTGATAACGAACGATCATCCTCTCTCGAGCACACGATTCGAGGCTCCTGAATTGCCCGTTACTGTGACAATGCTCTTGGTGTGTGACACGTCTGTAACATTCTGGAGCTTAATCTACAAACACAAAATGTAACAGGCTATAGCTATTAGTTTACGCGTAATGCTGCAAATAACAAACCAGTCTCTATTAGGTCACGTTGGAAGAGTTTACGTCACATCAAATCTTGTATCGCCTAGTGATGGCTCTAACTATCATGTCGTTACGTTAGTCACTTTCGTCTCTGACATTCTCACTTTGGATCACTCTGATACTTCTGTGTAAGCGACGAAGCATAGCGATGGTAAAGGGACAAATCCAGCAATGATCTGTGCGAATCACCCATTTGTATATATGTTGGGAAGCGACAAATTGAGTCTAGGGAATCGAAATACTATGTTGAGAAACAGATAGATATTTATATAACTTGAGACTGATTATGGAGTTTGCATGAAAGGAGCTTATATACAGGTTATCTCAGATGATTAGGTTGGTCGGAAAAGAATCTGCTATTCAAATTTTCATTACTGGAAAATTATAAGTTTGTTAGATGTTTGCTTTTAGAGCTGATCCTAAAGTATTATTGTTTGGACTTTACATTATTACTTGTGTCAAAACTTGCTGCTTATGTTATTAGTGGCAATTTCTTAATATATTACTACGACTGATCCGAGCAAATGTAATCAAGTTTCATTTTCATTTAAAAAAAAGATGGAATTTTATCAAGTACTCATTATGAGCCCTAAAAAATCGTAAATAATTTGAGATTATTATAGAAAAAAAGTATTTGAACAAATTATAATATAATTAACATTAATGAATAAGATAATGTTTCTAGGGAATGTTATATGAAATAAAATATATGTAATTAAAAAATTAATAAGGTTGGAGGGAAAAATAAATGATTTGGGTAGGGACATACTTTTTTTGGAAATGTATGAATATTTCGTTATCTATACCGATATGTTTTCCTCTCGTCAAACAAAAAATTAATCTTGTCTGATGTCATTAACATTATATTAATTTGTGCTAAAGAAAATAATGTAAATGCATGCATATGAAAGAAATACAAGAGAAGCTTAGTTGTTATCTGATCTTTCTGTTACCTTTTACTGTGTAAGTATTTAAAAAATCGAGCATGGTAGGTTCTTATCCTTTTGAACTTATTATTGTTAATGAAGCATTTAATTTGCTTATTAATCATGATAATCATAAAGACTTCGATTCTATAACGGGACTTCTGTAATAACTCGTTGTGGATTTGCTGAGCTATAATAGACACAAAAATTAAAATATCCGTATATTCTTGATCTATATGATTACAAAAAGCAATCATATCAGATTAAAGAGCGATCATTTAAGTCATTAACCGATTAATTGGACTCCGAGCAAATAAAACATGTTAGTTTATCTATTTACATGTGAATAAATAAAAGTTGTAAAACTGAATTTATATTGTAGCTCCGGACATATAAACACATATTTAAAGTCGATTCTGTAGTCCAAATCTGAATTTTACTGCACTGGTGTAAAATAACAGAAATCAACGATCTTCTCTTTCCGTCTCTAAAACAAAAAATGAGAAATCATCATCATATCCTCGTGAAAATCAGGATCTGCTGAAGCTCAATACCGTAAATAAATGAATGGGTTCGTTAACGATATCTACTACTCAAGGTTGTTTAGAGATATTTAGGATGAATAGTGCTAATTGTCCTTTGGAAATATTCATGCCATTTATTCAGTTGTAAGGTCTACTTCTGTATTAAGACTGCCAGATACAATCTTTACAAAATACCAGGTACTGTCCTAAACCAGGCTTTTTAAGGCTGTATTTCATGTAGTACTGTATTTTTAAAAAACTTTTTTAACTGTAAAAGTTAATGGAGCATTTTTTGTGAATTTTTTTTTCCAACAATATTGCAAACTAGATTGAAAACTAGGTGATTTGCTTGGTTTGCAAACATATTTTCCAATTTTCAGTGTCCACTTGAGGATCGAGAGAAAATTATTTTTATTTTTTAAGAAATTTGTCAAAAGTCATCTTTGCCAAATAGCGTTTTATTATAAAAAGACGCATATTTATAATAGCGTTTATAAGTTTTACACTCGACTTATGATTTTAGCCAATAGTTTGTGTTAATATGCTAAGACAAAATGTACCGTAAGATAAGCGATTTTCTAAAGTAAAACGCTATCTAGAATAACGTTTTCTTTAAAAGATACGAATTAGTAAATTACTGGATTTTGTATGGCATTTTGGACATTTGAAGGTGAAAAAGGCTTACGTGAAATTGCTATTTGAAGATAGCGACTGTTCACATAGAATTGCTCCTATCTAGATCAGCGTTTCAAACATTTTTTTTTAAAAAAAAAGAGTAAATTTTCTTCCGACCTACAGTGGACGTAGATTGGAAGAATAATTTTGTAAACAAGAAATTGGTATTTTTCAATCAGTTTGAATCTTAATGGGAAAAATTTCGACATTTTTTCATTTAAATATACAGACAATATTTAGGTACTTATATTTATTATAGTGATGTGATTAATTGCCTTTAGGACAATTGGTCGGCAATTTGCTTATACAGTTTACCAGAACTTTAGTTAGTGGTTTACATATCGATATTTATGTTAATTAGCATTAATTCCCGTGAATGTACGTTTTTATCTTAATTTCATGTCGTTAAAGATTGTATAAAATTTGAATATTCACTAATTTTATGCTGCATATTGATGTTTATGTGTTTAAGGCTGGGATTTTTATTGAATATGATGATGAAATAACAACAATCAATGGTTATTGTTAACTCAAGAAACAAAGCAGTTTATTAAACATTCAACAACAAATAACAAGGATGTTATACTCATTGAATGTTTCAATTTGAGCATTGAAGCTTAACAAAAACAACTAATGTGTACTGTAGGCTCAGGAGAACAAGCAGTTTCTTAAAACATTCACAACTATACATTAAGGATTAAGGATGTTAATTTATTGTTTGGCTCTGGATGGATCTAATTTGAATACCAGACCAAGGTTTGAGGAATGAAGGAAATGGCGACAGATTGGAGTCCAGAAGGGACTCGAAGAGCCTTCAATCCGATATAATTGGACTCCATGCGAGGTTTCATTCGTGGCAGACGGTGATTGTGTCCAAGTGATCTTTCCACCTTTTCAGATACCGGCTAAACGGACAGAAAATTGCCCTTGTTGTCTCGCGGCTTGATGAAGTAGAAGCTGCACTCCGGAACCCCATATCGATGGCAGCAGAAGAGCTTGCCTGCAGCGGCAAAGTGGCTTACAGACACTATCCGGTCGTAATGAGAAAGACTGTCAGCAGAATGCAGACAGGTGGCGAGACACGCCGTGACAGCCTTTCAGGCGTGTTTGTCACTGCGCAAATACTGACAGATCGCTCTAGAGAAGTGGCAAGTTACTGCCCACTTCTCCACTGCCTGGAACCTTCCTCTCCTCGCACTTGTTTAGTGTGAGTTCATCAATAGCAGCTTCTGAACTCGCTGTTTTATGTTAAAAAAATTGGTTAGGAGGTTTTCGCTAATTTGGGAGGACAAAAGGTGGGCAGCAAGCTGCTGATCACGAGCTAATGGGATTTGGTTGTAATTTCAGCGACTGTTTTTGAGGGCTGCAAGGGTTGATTCGTAGACCCACTCGAAGTTGTTTGAGTACACTCTAGATTTAGAAACGAGCTGATGATCTTAGCACGGCGTTCGTTGTGACAGTGGTCCCTGAACCGCCTTCATAAAGACTGATATTGACAACTTCATCCGAGTCAATCCAATACCAGTTGCGTTTTGGTCTGTCGTGATAGTACAGGAATGAAGCTTTATGACTGACGTGCAGCTTCGGCATAGGCGTGTTTGGCTAAGAGCTCTTTGCCAATACGCCGATGGGCCAGCCGCCCCTGGCTAGTCTTCCCAGCAGGGGACATTGCAGAGGCAGTATGGTTAAGAATGAATGAAAGAATTATACAGCAGATCATTAATGCTATGTAGTTAGTAGTTAGTATACAGTGTATAATGTTTGTTAGATGGTTATTCATTTCTACCATCTAATTACTGCCCTTTTTGATATCCAAAAATTTCATACACTAGCAAATCCCCTTGCTTGAGTTTCTGAATTTAGTAATCTATCCTTCCGTAATCATTATTAATGCAACGATTTGACATAAATAGAGAAGAAAAATTCACCATCGTAATACATACGGCGGATACATGGACCATGATGCATGCTTGCTAAGTGCTAATGTGACAGTGAATAAGATCAGAGGCGGCGAGTAGCACTGCCACTTGACTGGGGTCAGAGAAGTAGTGCTCCTATTTATCTTAAAAAAAACTTAATTGGAGTTTCACATCAACTACATTCAATTATATGAATAATGGAGGTTCTGATTTGCAAGCTAAGTTCAGTGACAAAAAGAAGTGTGATGGAAATTTGCTGTTTTGTTGGTTGACCATCCAAAGAAGATACGCCCGTAACTGTGATGAGACGAATAAACACAGACCCAATATAGTATATCTATTTTTTATAGTTTTCATAGTATTGAATTCGTTATTTTATGTATTTTTTCGAAATGGTATCTTGTATGAATGCATATAACTTATTATTGTATATACATTGATTTATCCAGATTTGCTTTTTTGGGTGTTGAATTTTAGCTGAGGAGTCGCAAGTACGTGTACACGTACTATCCAAAATTTCCAAATCACTCTAATAGGCCACACCATAGTATTCTCTCTCGCTAGATTGCTATTAACATGAGTGATGTGAGTGAGTGAGTGAGTTGATGTGAGTAGTGAGTGAGGAGGCGAGTGTCACAAGGAGCTTTGATAAGCTTAAGTTGATGGTTGCGATCGTAGATAAATATGATACTCTATATACAAGCACCTTGATTAATCGTGAGATTCGTTGATGAGTGTGATTGAGTTGTTAGGTATGGTTCCTACCTGGATAGTTTGGATTTCAATCCTTTGAGAAAGCATCTATATTAGGTTTTAGTTTAATAGATTTAAAACGCTTTCTTAATATATTATAGGTATATAGAGTTTTATAGACGTGTATTAAGCCTCCGTAATTATTTTATGAGCTTGTGTACTTCATTGCCTGCCGATAAAATTCTAAATGGATTGATGCGTTCCAATGTGATTCGTTTCAAACTCTTTTAGTAAACTATTAATCATAAATTGGATGAAACATTCACAGGACATGACTAGTAATGATATCCCATGGCGTTGATTCAACCAGCTAAAGATTAGGTGATGAACAAGGCCCACTATTTTGTCGTGACCTATTGAATGAAATACGCTTTATTTTGTTATATTAGAACTAAGGTAAATTTAAGGATCTTGGACCGAGATGAGACGCCTTAACAATTGCCGATCGCTACACTCGTTTTCTTTCAATTTGTTGTTTGGATCCAATTTTCTCATTCAATATTTTTTGGGCGTCAAATTGGCAGTCTTAGAATTTGGGCTTTATACATCATTACGACACTCTCTCTCTAATTCCTGGGCTTCAAGTTTTAACCTCGTAACAAACAAATAATATTCCACAATGAACAATTAAAAGTAAACGAAAAAAAAGGGTTAAAAAAAATGTTGGCCCAAAACGTAATCAAACGAGTAAATCGCATGAACAACCGGTTCAGGCGGGCGCAACCGAGTTAGATAATGCACCGATTTTCGCGCGGCGAAAATGGATGTTTTGGAGCTTAGAAATTCGCTCGAAATTGAAGGAGAAATCGAACGAGTTAATGGAAATCGAATTGAGCTACGCTGATTTCGTGGAGAATGTATCTTGTCGAAGAATCAACCTGTTGTTCTTTACAACTTTAAGGATGCAATTGAGAAGTTGTGAGATTGGGCTTGATGTTTTGGGAAACAATTTGACTTTTTTGCTGTTCATTTTGGGAATTCACAAGTTCCAGTTTACGGAAATGTCGCTGATTCTATTCTTTATTTTGTATTTTTGTTAATTTTGCTGGAAATTTTGATTGCTTG
Organism: Bassia scoparia; assembly: GCA_008642245.1. NCBI lineage: Eukaryota > Viridiplantae > Streptophyta > Magnoliopsida > Caryophyllales > Amaranthaceae > Bassia > Bassia scoparia. Next base: position 22,690 of record SNQN01005224.1, on the reverse strand, counting down.
ATTAGTGAATTGATGATAATTGTTTCTAGAGTCGTGCAATTGATTCAAATGAATTTTATTGACGAATGGTGTTTTTATGGTTCATTTTAGTGTAAAATTATAAGGAAAATATTCACTTTGGTCTTCTGAAGTATTCATTTGTGCTGTGTTTATTTGGAAATTTTAGTAAATATCATAAACTTACATTTGTATGAACTTCTGATACTCGATAAGATTTCACTTTTCTGCATTTCTTAGAAGCAAGAAATTCCATTGCTTGAATATTTGTAGGGCTGTGTCTTTTCATCGCTTTATTTGAGGAAAGTTGTTTAATTGATTATGTGAGAACGTTTAATTTAGTTACTAACTACTATAAGGTTGATTAATTAAGATAGGTATAATTAGATAACTTCATTGTAGATGGCTGATTAGTTATGGGAAAGCTGAAACAGCATTAGCTGAGTATTACATTAGTTGGAATGGAAGAGTATACTTAGTGATCGGCGAAAGTAAGTAGGGGAGAAAGGGAGCGTGGAAAATTTGAGTGACAGTTTTAATGCGGAAACAGGCTGAGTTAGCTTTAAGAAGAGCAAGGTTTCGATAATTTTATTATTGAGATTCCATGTGGTATGTTTTTAGATTGTGGTTTGTATAGTATATATGTGTTTTAATGGGTAAACTTTTCCAGAGACTGTCAAACCAGCCTTCGGCAGGTCCTTATTGCTTGTTCTTGCAGAGGAGGATTAATACGATAAGTTGTCTTGGGGAAACTCTTCCACTCAATATCAGTTGTCAGCCTTGCTAGGTGTATGTGTCAAGACTGCAATTAGTCATGGCCTGTTTAATGATCCATGCTACATTTATGCAGAATTTCTTCAAGCACAATTGATATGATGGCTTATATGTGTAGACATCAGGCTAAATGATGTCCTGTTTAGATGTCTTGTTATTGTCATCAATGTGACTAAAACTTTCATGGGATGTTCCTTCCACTTACATGTTTTTAGCAAACCATGATCCTTTTTGGCTCATCTGGAACCCTTCAAGTTTTTCCCTTGGTGTTGTTAAGGCAAAATGGTATTTCTCTTTAGTCTCTCATACCTGCAATTTCAGATCATAATCTAGCTTGCTTTCAATATCTTGACTGGTTATTGTGATATATCAAGCATTGTTAACTTATAACCATTTCGTCTCATCTGGCATTGTCTGCTAATGCTGATTTTCATAATTTGCATGCAGGGTGCGGACTGTTATACAGAGATTTTACCGACCAAAGGAGGTAAATTGTCAGTTTCAGAGTTCATAAAGTACTGGATTGCACTTAGAGGAAAGAACAAGGAGGTTTCATCAAGAATATTTCTACTGATGCTTGCATTTGATGAGTTCTTGTTATATTTGAAGGACTGGACTTGTCAAGGTATATTCTGTGTAAGCTATTTGTACTTTCTGTCATTTTGCAGCTTTGCTTTACTTTTCCTGATCTCGAATATTGGGTACGGACAAATCTTTTTTGTATTGGGGTATATTTCTTGGTCAAAATTTTATGAACTTTCCCCCCTTGTACTTATTTTTGTAAGAGGAATCGGTGAGAACTATACTTGAGGACATTTGGCAATAGACCATGAGATATTTGTCTTGCGAAGATGAGTAGTGTAAAACCAGGGCTCAGGGATTACTTCATGGTTTGTTACTGCTTACAGATAATGATAACTTTCAGTATATGCTTGTGGACATGTTCTTTTATACTTCTACAGCTATTTCATTTGCCCAATGTCTTGTAGTGAGGAACAACTTCAATGCTTTCCGGATAGCTAATGCGTCAAATAATGAAGTATTAGTGACTTGTGCTGGAGTGTGTTCCTCATGACATAGGGATTAGAAGATAGAGACCTAGGAGTTCGTTGCCCCATGATTGGTTACTGTGTACATGAAAAATGATTGATGTTCTATCTGAGATTTTTTTTTTCCATATTGGAAAACTTTGTGCTTTTAGCCATTTTATAGCTGAAGGCGCTTTGTTGCTGGCTTATCTTTTGTTTTCCAATGCATATGTCAGCATTAGATATGCAGTATTAAATGAATTTCTGAAATTCTCGTTTTGGTAATTCTTGTTGGCTAGGAATACCTGAATCTAGGAGCATATGTAACTCCACCTTTTCACGTGATGATTGGCTGAACTTTGTACCTTGACAAGTATCGTTGCTATGAATGATCTGCGTTACCAGGAAGAAAAATGAAATTTGTTGTTCTCGGACTACCATTTGTTTACATGGGACCAAAGGTTTGGAATTTGATGCGAAATATCTTATCTTTGTGAGAAAGTTCTGTTATAAATTAATGACAGTCCAGCCTAGAGTAAATATCACTAGGTTTCATTTGCCAGGTACATGGGACTCCTTCTTACATGCCGATGTTTTTAGGTCTTATAGTTGGTCAGCTAAGTGTGTGGAACAAACTTTATGGCTTTCCTCCCCACTAACTTTTCACAACTTGTGTTTGACAAGGTTTATTGTGTTCAGTAGCTATATTAAAATGAGTCGCCTTTTCGCCTTACAGAAAGGCTTTAAAAATACAGGATTATTATATTCGCGTTATCTAATGTGGGCTAAACTTAGTGTTTGCATTATAGGTGCCTTCTTGCCCTAACATCTTGCAAGGTAATTCATATATATTAAGGTAGATAGACAATAAACTGATTGGGTGGATAATGGAATGACAAGTATCAGTGTATATTTTGCTTCGTGTCAGTTTGAATTAATGTCCCCCAATCTTATCTCTTCAGTTGCTTCATGTAACCAAGAAGTTTTAACTACTATTTCTGATATGATGTTTGCACAACTTTTTTATTTTTGCACACGAAGAATGTGTATGATAAGTCATGTAAAACTTATATTTTGGTTTAGGCATGTCAGAGCTTAGGTGTCTGATTTTTTTACTTTATATGTATTATTCATTGAATCCCATGCCTGCCGCTTTTGTTTAAGTTTATTTTGAACCACAGGCATTATGAAAAATTTCTGTGTATAATTCATTCAGATTCGTCAATCATCCAAGTTTCCTGGTTTTAAAGGGTTTAGGCTTATCATTTTGCTTGCCATGAATCCTTTCGTTGAATTTTATTGAGGGAATTTAGCATTGTATAATTACTCTTTGAAAATTGTTTGACAGGCTGTTGGTATGGAATGTTACCCAGCTAAAGATGAAATATCTTTGTTCCTTAGTGGATGTACCATCAGTACACAATCTGGTAGTTTATTCATTGAAATGATGCCTCTTTATCCAATTTATTTTAGAAAGAAATGCAATATTTCTTTGGCGTTTATTACCTTTGTATATCGCGGGGAAGTCTGTCATATTTTACTTCATTTGGGGTTGTTAAGGCTTAAATTGTTGCAACAGATAGGTTTAAATATGTTTTATAAATTTTAGATATATTGGATATTGATGATTTCGAAATGATACGGGAGCTTAAAAGGAAGAAGAAGATAGTAGAATTGAAAAACTGGAAAATTACAATGGTGGTGAGGATACTTCTAATATATTGATAATCCTTAAGTATGTCATAAAATGTAAACTAGTTCTCTAGTCAGTTTCTTGTTCCTTGGATACTGTTGATGCATTCTGAAACTGCCACAACATTTTGAGCATGTCAATAACTGGTTTTTTAATTTTGCGGAAGACACAGTATCTATTCAATCACCAACTGGTTTCAATGCGGTTAGTTACCTTAGCTTGGGTGGTAAGCTTAACGGATGATACCTTTCAGTAATCAATGGAAAGAATGTTATGCAAGTTTTTTACTTTTTTATTTTTTTATGTCACGTCTTGCAGTGGGATTTTGCTTGTAGGGGACTTACAGATGAGGCCAAGAGTTAATAGAGGGACTTAGGGACATATGTGAATGATTTGAGAGCCTCTGCCGCGGAATCTTGCTGCCAATACAGGTTAGAGATTCACAAGACAAACTTTGCTAATATGTGATAATTCATTCATCAACTGTTTAGCGATAAAAAGAAGGAAACTTATGTTATGAAACTATGAAGTCATTAGAGTAATACAGTTCTTAGTAACTTTTGTAAGTATCTGTTTAGACATTTTTATGTTTTGTATCGTAGACAGTTTGGTTAAATGAGTATTGGAACTATTACATATATCCTCAAACTGGTCTTAACAAAGGTCACCAAACTCACTTCGATGTTGATACTTTTTTTTATCTGCATTTGGCCGTCAGTTATGGTGCAAGGGAACCTTGCATAATCCCCTAGAACCCTTCATTAGCTCTGTCATTAGTGTATTTACAAAACTCGTATGAGTAGTGTCTATAAAAATCTTAAGAATCTTGGTAAACTAGTGTGTTTCAATGAATGAACTTTACCCCTTCCATTCAACTTTTTTGTGTTTCGAATAGGATGAACTCTATGATTTCTCACCTTCATAGTAGTTCGCATATTCTTTGCCAACTTGCTCCATCTTTAGCAATTCCTCCGGAAGACAGCAAAAGCTATCCACTGGTTTTCATGTTTCATGGGACTCCACATACAATTTTGAATCTATGGCTGTAAGAAAAGTTGCTGTAAAATATGAAATCCACAAGTTTAGCTGAAGGACAGGGAGCTTGTTTGTATTGCGGAGACCTGAGACCTTCTTTGAGACTGTGCTTTGCTGTGGAATAAAATATACGAAAAAAGGCTTCATAGGCCCAATGCTTCCATATATTAGAGATTGGGAAGCCCTACAGTATGGTTTCAAATTTCCATTGATCACTCAACGCTGTTCGGTCAGTTGTTTCCAATCCGAGATCTTATCAACTTAAATTGACTGTATTTAAAAGTTCTAGTAATCTGCTGGAGGGTATGATTTACTGGACTGATGAGCTCAGAGAAGAAATAATCTTCACTTGACCTCTAAATGGGTCAGCTTGTGGGCGATGTGCCATGGAGCTGTTTAAGAGCATTTTTCCAAGTAAGTAAGTCAGTTGGAAAGTCTCTATATGCATCTTTCTTTTGATGGTATTAATCCATCTAACTATGGCAATCTAGATGCAAGGACGTTGCTTTCGTCGTGAACTGATTGTGAGCATGTTTAATGTCAGTGTCATGCTGTTAGGTGGTTAAATGCAGCTTGAAGCTATTATGGTTGACTGGACCTGTATCAATTTCCTTTTTGTACTATTATTTCTATTTTTATTGCATTAAAAGAGACAAGTCAGTCCAGCATGTATGCTGTATCTTGAGAACTTTTTAGTTATTACAAACTTTGTGTATTTTTTCCTTATTACCTTCTACTTTTGTTATCTATTAAAAATTCTTGGTTTTTAAATTATTTTTTTCACCAAATTACATGGCAATTTCTTCTTACCTTCTCTCTTAGCTTTTTAACAGCTATGGATTGATAATGAGGACTCTTTAAGGTTATACTCCATTTGATTTCCATTCATATTTTCAATTAATCCTCATTGCTGTGTGTAATTGAGATACAGTGTTTAAGGCAAAGGAGAACGGTGTCTTCTTTTTTTATTTAGGACGTTAGTCTGTTTTAAACTCTCTTTTGAGCATACGCTAATGACTCTATTTTTTTAGAATATGGAGTGCCAGACACCAGGTAATCTGGATTGTTTCTGTGATATTGCCATTGAATGTGGTTGAGGGCTCTAGGTGACTAGATGGATTTGAACAGCATTTTAGTTTTGGAATTCAGGAAAGAATTGATCACGGATTTTTTATAGCGGGGTATTCTGTTGTTCCACCTTAGCGTGTTTGTGCCTGAATTATGTTTAATTAGTCTTGTTGCGCTACTCAGATGTGAAATAGTTCGTAGACATGTAGATCCAAGATCTTGGTCAATTTTTCAAGGCTTCTGTTTCTTGAAATATGTCATATTGATTATGATGTGTGAGTGTTAGGTTACACGATACAAATAGCTTCAAAGGAAGCTTCTTTCTGCATTAGTTGGAATTGCACTTATACTGCAGTTAGTAGGGTTCAAAGTCCCGATAATAGATTGTAGTCAAATAGTTATCAGGACTATTGGCAATTTGGTGAACGTCGCAGAAACTCCACCTTATCTCGCGGATTAACAAAAATGTTAATTCATTCTTTTTGAATGAACTTTTGACGGCACTTTAGTACTTTGGAGGCCTGTGGGTGCTCGTAATTTGGTCGTAATAGTGAGATTGTTGGGTTTTATGTTCTCCTGTTAGATGCTTCACGTATCTTTGTTATTTGAGAGATTTTATGGAGTTGTGTTGAATTTTTGTCAGTCACCAAGTCAATCTTTCGCCATCTCATGAACTTTGAATATGATTTGAGACAAATATTCATAGCATCATGGGTTACTGAAACTCTTATGCTTGGACCAAAACTGCATATGTGGTGTATTCATATTATCTCCACTTAAAGTTACAATCTACTGTTAGATTAGGTTCTTGTGAACTTTCCTACCACATATGTTAATTAGGTTTGTATTTCAATTTGAATATATTAAATCCACTATTAAAAATACGCATTTATGAAAGTAAGATTAATTTTGTACATTGACTTCAAAAGTTAGGAGGATTTCATCCACCAAACTCAATAAAACCTAGGGTATTAATTCGAGAAAAGATGTAGTACATAAACTAACAGCAGTGTAATATATGTGTTGTAATAACGGAACGAGACACATGAACTTATGACTTGTTTTTCCTTATTTCTCATTCCATTTGTTCGCTATATATTGAGCTTTTTTGAAGTTGTAAATGTCACACATATATAGGTTATTTAATAGATATGTAGTTCTATGATTCTATAGCTTTGTTGAAAGTGGAAATGTTACATTTTAGCACAATGATTTCGAAAAGAGAGTAATATAGTGTGCAAAGAAGAAATTACTACTAATATGTTGGTATGTGCGAATGCCCATCTCTATAGATTAGAATTCAAGGTCATTTCACAATGTTGTTGATCTTTGCTGGAATGGTTTAGAGGAGGCATGTATAGAACACTAGCACTAAGTAGAAGGGGATGTTTAGAAACTTATGGATGAAGCATCGACTATAGGAGATATCACATAGTTCATGTAAAATCTGTTTAGGTGCCAATTGATAATTTCACTCTTTTTTACTTGCTATCATTTCTTTATTCTTGACAGTTATTGCTGATTTATAAGTATTTGATCTATGCCAATATTTTTTGGATAGGTTGATTTTGTACATGAGAGTGATCAAAACATGTTCTAACTCACTAAACTCCTAAGTGCTTCTTCCTATCTGCAGAAAAAACACACATTGCCATAAACTTTGTTGTGCTGAATTTATAAGTCACGGATCATACTTACATATATCTACGTTTATATTCCTCACCTTATTTCATGACCTAGGTAAAATTTCGATCTTCCATCTTGTTTTTTCCATGACTTGACCTCTTTCATTTAATCGAAAACTGGCATGTACATTTTTATTTTTATGTTTAAAATGAGTTTAGAATAACAATAGACTGGACAAACTATTTACACTTTACATTGAAAGGCTTATAATTTACTAGTAACTTGGGCATTTTTTGATACACCTTTAAGCCCATGACTCAATTTGTACACAATTCTTGTCTTTGTAGGAGTCCATAATCTGCTACAAACTCAATACTAACATGTAATCGAACCCTTAGAAGGGTTTGATAAAACTATGCTGCCACAACCCTTTATTTCAACTCAGTCATGCATCGGTATGGTATTTGGTTCAATTTGGGCTAAATCATAGGAATTTTCAACAATTCACCAAATCGCACACTGACACATTACCTATGTCTGCACTAGAACACTTGATAAAAGAAATTACATTATAACTCAATCCTTTTCAAAAATCTAGTGGGCCAAGGTCTTTCATATGCATTTGGTTTATTTGGAAGTCATTAAGTGTATTTTATGCTAAGTTGAAGGGTTGGATGCTACTGATTTGAATTGTATTGACGGAATTTGATAAACCTAGTATAGAATTCCCATCTTTAAGCTACTTTGTGTATTGACATTTACTTTTTTGTGTGTAGCAGTTCAAACTTAATTCCATATCTAGTAAAATGCCAATTGCTTGACATGGTTAATGGTTATTATTTTTTTTCTTCATGAAATAAAAAAAAAAGTGACATGGTTAATGATTATCATTTAATATAGCCCTGTCTTTTTCCTAAGCTCTCTTAGATGGTTCGTTGTATTTGTATGGTCAACTCTTTGCAAGATTGACTACAATTGATTTTCTAGGGTCGTTATCATCTTTTTTTCTAGTTAGTGCTTCTGATTCTTAGAAGCTTGTAAAATTGAAAATAATAAGTAAATAAATAATTACTTGTTGCACATGCAAACCCTTGTATGGTGCGAACTTCTTCATTTGTAGAAGTTTCCAATGGTTTGGTTTTGAGGACTCCAAAGCTTCATGGATTTCCTAAATTTGTGGACTTTGGGAAATAAGTTTTGTTTGTCATTGGTTAGTGCATCTGTTTGCATGTACAGACAACTTAACAAGTTGGAAGTGCTCATTTGAATCCTTGATCTGTTGGTTTGAGAGAAGTGAAACTAGTCTTTTTTTCTTTTTAAAYTTTCCTCGTTTCATTTAGCGATGTTGAAATGTGTTCCTTTTTTTTTATTTAGCAAGTACTCCGTATATTACAAGAATTAGGAAGCAAAACTGTTAATCCAGTAACTTGTGTTCCTCCAAGGAGGAAACAGTTAATTGGAATGCCCGTAACCTATGCTCTTCTTGGATTTATCTGATGTTAGTGATAGGTTAATTAACAAAAGTACACATGATACTTAATTAGGTATAAGCAGGAATTCTACTTTTGTAATAACTTGTTTGCTTGAGTCACTGTGTATTCATAGATACTAATTTCACTTTGRTTTTTTATGGCTTCTGACTTCCTTGTGTTATTTAGTCCTAGTTGAACAAAATTTATTCTAGTGTTTTTTCCTTCTGCTGCAGACACATACTGACCCTTGTGATAATATTAGGTTTGGGCTTTTGAAGTGTCATGTCTTCTCCTCRATCCATGTTTCATGGACCTAGGTAAGGCCAATATTACATTGACTTCTTTCAATTTATCAGTGCCTTAATCTAGTATTCTCCTGCAACATTGGTGTTTTTAGATATTATTTACAAATGATTTCTAAATAATAGATTAAAACAAGCATTGGAGCGCAACACGATGCCACGATGGGCTACATAATATATTAACTTGTACTTTCTTAGATATACATTAATCTCATTGAATGATTCATTGTTGTGGATGGGACCAACGTAACCATTACTACGTATCATATTATCTGCCTACATTGGCAATGAAAGCAAGAGGAAAGAAAAAGGAGAAGAAAATTATATTACATATCATAGTTCTTTCTTTTTGTTTGTTTGTTTCTACGGACCTTACATTCCTTCCAGGTCTCCATAGTAAAGTATTCCCTATTATTTCTTCCTTGTCTAATATTGTAGCAATTGAATGATCATGCCATAAGTTTAAGATTTGGCAATGGATCAGTTATTATTCCCAATCAACTGCTGTTATTTGCGAAATATGTGCTTTTCTAAACCCTTCATCTGCGAAATGACGCGCTCCATTTGGGGTGCCTGTATGGAACCTAGGATCTCTTTCTAATTCTTCTCCTCCAAACGTCTGTTTCGATGCATCCTTAGATGGCTGAATAAGAATGCTGGCCAGTTCCTACTAGCGCCCTGTCCGGTGAAGCCACCAGTGTCCATGCTTTGGTCCTGCATACAATGCCCCCTTTAATTATATTATCTTGTGAATTTTCTTTCAGATATCCCTGATATAGTTTGGTGGTTGTCTCATCCTTGCGTAATGTGCTGCAGTACTGCAGTGCTCACTGAGAAATACTTATGCATGAACTCTGAGTTACATAGTGTGTGAAAGAGACTTCTGTACTTCTCATGTACCAGTACATGCCAATCCTAGGGTGTGCTTGTCTTCTTCTCTCCTTGGTTTTTCTAGGTCCTATGATTGAACCATTGGATTAGTATTACTACACGTAATGCCTGAGTGTAGTTAACTGCAGCTTGTTTTCTGTTCTTTTTTCCCTTTTTCAGAACAACAAACGATGAAACGATAGTTAACTTGCTTGACATCTCTATTATTTGTAAGTTGAAAGAGTGATCACCCACAATACTGTTAGTTTTGACCTTACAGGTCTAATACATTCCAACAGACACTTGTGTCAAGCCCGATGATATTTGTTAATTTGCTTGTACAACCTTGGTTTCGATATCGCCAGGCAGCCCATGCTGCGTGATATGCCTGTATGATTTCTGCTGAACGAATTCATAATTTTAAGTTCCTGCTTTTGTCCGAATGCCATCCGACGAGAACCGCTGTACGGTATTAATATCTGGCACACGTTGTTTAAAAATTTTAACTAGAGAACGATGCAAATTGGCGTCTTCACACTGTGTAACCTAAATTGCAGATACGTTACGTCTACCAGTCACGCACCTCGGAGGTTTAGTCTGGGGGAGATTGCAGCTCTGGCGATCTTGGAGTTAGGTTCCTGGAACAAGCCTGAGCCGTAGTTGTAGTGCTATCCTTGTTGCCTGGTATGCATCCGTTCTGCATTATCAAGCAATATTTTATAATTAGTTGCCTTGTTTTTTTTTAATTATGTTCTTGAATGTAAGATCGTCTTGATGGAACCAACTTTGGAGATAACTCATAGCTGAAGCTACCCGCATGCCGAAATAATTTGAAGTCAGCAACCAGGGTTCGCCGCCATTCACATACAGGTGGGAATCTTACGCATGGAGCAACAATTTTGGATATAATCAAGATTCGGTTCGTAATATTCTGACTAACATTCTCTGCAAAAGAATCAAGATAGAATTTTACATTTTGTACTTGCTGCACCTGGCTTCATTGGTCTTCAAGGTCTGAGCGAAATGGACGGAGCATCCTTCCCATTATTTGAGACCACCGAGACTGAATCCGTAAGCATCAGTTTTTTAGGTGTGCAACATTCATACCGCTTTGGCCATAACTGTGTCCATTAAGAATGCCTCGCCATGCTGTTTTCATCATAATCATGTTCTCTAGCGTCTCAGTCGTATCCTATGATATCTGATCTCACTCTAAAATGTGTACTCATTTTGCATTGCTATGAGTTTAATGATATTTATTTTTAATCTATTTTAAGCTGTTATCATGCAATTTTTGATGGCTGTCCCGCGCTTGTTTGTTTTGCGCTGCTATTGACTTTTTGACACAGAAATGTTTAAAATTCTCTTCTGATGGCCACTGCCTTTGGTTCTCGCTCCCACATTCCAAGCCCTTCACGCCGCGCTCTTCTTGGCGCCTATGTCCCTCTCCCAATCTTCCAACTTGCTCGCTCTAAATATCCTTCTGTTCGTTTTTTGATTTGAACGGTATTCCATTGCGGGGCTGGACTGTTTCTCGGCACTGCTGCCCAATATTGAAAGTGAAGAGCTTTCTGTCTACTCTTCGTCAACTGCGTCTGAACCCTTTGGCCTATCTGCGTTACAATCGAGTCCTCGCCTGTGAAAGGCTACTTGACGGTTATGTCTACATTATCATTGCAAATGTATGTGTAATTGTATGTGCCTATCAACTTTGATTGTCAATGATTACGCTTCTAACTTGATTCCATATTCCTAGTGGCTTTTGTCCCTTGAGCTCAGGATGGTCGAATGCTGGTTGAAGATGTGATGGAACACAGTCTATCAAATCCCCATCAGGACTCTGTTATAATACAGAAAACAAACAAAAACTATGATTATGATTTTTTAAAGGTAATCAGACTATCACCATTTTGCATGTAGCTTTTCTTTACTCCTAATTAGTTGAGGAAGTGAAATAAGTGAATAAAACAATTGGGACAGATTTTTTGTTTCATGTATGGCAAAAGAGCATGCCTGAATAGTCTTGACAGCAGGTTTGTTGATTTTCTTGAGATGAGCTCTGATCCTCCTTAATTTATGCAGCTCTTTCTGCGGCCGGAACGTTTGRTTGGTTGGTAGCGAGAAGACGGGGCTAAGCGTCGAAGCGACRAGGAGGGAGACAACAAATTTGATGATGAACGAYGATGAGCAACAAAWTCTCGGAGCCATGTATGTATATTGAACTCTGAAGCCTAAATGTCTGCTTGTTTTCTTTTGCTTGGAATAGCTTGTGACTTGTGAGTTTTTGTAACAACCACTCTTGTCTTCTATGATGAACACTGGAGTCTGAAATTCTATGATTTTGTCCTTGAGGAGAAGGTTTTATTCTATTGCTTCTAAAAACAAATTTAGAGGCTTTCAAAGGAAGGGACTCAATCTCACTACCTCACCATTTCCAATGATTTTAGAAGGCACACCCCATCCCCTAAACACAGAAACAGACAGCTAAGTGTGTCTTTAATAGATTCCAGTGTCTTGGTTTTTGATCTGACACTCCCTTAAGGTCCCCAAATTTATTTAAAGCAGACCATTTGGATAGTTTAATTTAACTTTACCCATAATGCGTTGACAGCACCTACTTAAAGTAGTTAGCTCTTAACTAGTCTTTGTGCATGTGTGTGTGAAACCAGAACAAGGCCGTGTTTTACTTCGCTATACTTCATCTATACCAGAAAAAATGTGTTAAATTAATATTTTATACCATACAAATAATACTCATTTGTTACACTCCGACTGAGAAAAGAAATTACTTGCGCGGTCCCACTACTTGAGGGTGATAGACAAGGTTTAGATGTAACCAACTTTTTTTCGATAGTCTGTTATGGTTGAGGTTTAAACCACGAGGCGATGTAGGTCATTTATTTCCTCAGTCTTGTTCTAGTTGCCATATTGAATGTGCAAAACTTCTCATTACTCTTTTAATGTGAGAACATATTCGAGATGGACTCAGTACATTTTTTGCCACTAAGGAGCAAACGCATATATTCTTAGTTTCTACACCAGTTATTAGCTAACTGAAAAATTCTGTTGTCAGATATTGGAGAAAGAATTGTCAAAAACGTGTGATGAATTGTRTCAATGCTTTCTTATTTTTACTGAAGTAAGTTGGAACTATGCTTCTTGCTTTTCTTAACAACATATTTTTCCTAAAACTGTGAATAATGCTGAGCCGCTGACTGCATTTTCCCTCCACTACCTTATATCAACCTGCTTTTCCAACCCCTGAACATTATTATGTCCTGTGAAACTATAGTACCATTAAGATCATGATGTTGGTACCACAATGAAAGCTAGTGCTGTATTGGTGGGGCTAAAAGCATGGCTTGAAATTTCAATAAATGGGCCATAATTTTTCAGATCAAAATCTAAATAATAATGATTTATAAATCTTATTTATCATACTTTTGAAATTTCTTTGGACTGGTATAGAAAAGCTTAATYATATGATCATTAAACCTTTGGAAGTAATAATGGCGAAATGCAACTCATTATCATCTAATGGGTAATTCTAATGTAGGGTTAATTATTTAGCACTGGATTACACGGGGGAAGTTCAGCTATATAATGTACTTAATTATTGGGGGGGGAAGACTTGATAAGTTAGCCCTTAATTATTTAAGGAGGAGTATATATAAACTATAAAGGGCTTCTTGTTGATGTCATATGAAATTTCTAATTTGAATAGCTAAAATGTGCACCATGTGCAAATTGCTTTAACCTATATCAATTATATGCACACTACACGCAACAGTGGCCTTCTTTGTGTTCTTGATATGCTAGACTAATTGTAGTATTTATTAGATGGTTTTTTTTTTTTCAAGAAAATTGTTCTGGTGTCAGAAATCTTTTTCATTTTGAAACTCTATTTCTACAGATGTAAAATGATCAAAAAAAATATTATTGAGAAATTTCACATAAAACTTTGCACTGTGAAAGTCTATTCATTGATGCTTTAGTTTCTTACAGTGATTAAGTTTTGGCTCTTAAAGGGTTCGTTTCCTTGTCACTGTCAATAGTTTTGAGTTGTAAGTTTAATTTATTTTTTGAGAAAGAAGAAGTTCGAAAGAAAGAAAAGTACTTAAATCAAAAAAAAAGATAAATATGGTTTGAATTTTCATTATTCTTGTACTACTATTATTTTTAAAAAATTATACTCCGTATATAAAGCTAAGGTAGTATTGTAATGAGAATTTTGCAATTGAAAATTGTAGATTTAGTTCAAAAATAAGAAATGTTGTGAACTTAGGGACCGAGAGATAAGTCTAAAAAAATTTGTTAACATTGAAGTCGGCATATATCACCTTCCTTTAGATGAAGAAACAAAATTGTAGGCAACTCTTAATGCATTCGTGTACATGAATTACACCAACCCTTATTACATCTACCATTGTACTCAGGTGTATGTAATCTCACACGTTAAGGGTGTATCATCCAAATTATAAAAGTGTATTAATGGAAAAAGGAGAGTACGCGCTACAAAAATTGCCAATAAAAGACTTACAAATACCTTGTATATTGTGCACGCACAATCTGAATTTGTGTCCGCTCAGACCCACAACCATTGGCACTACAATTAATGGCCTGTGAGCCTGTCAATGTGATAGCAATAGAAATTTACTTGAAGGCTTATATTTGATATCATTAATGCTTGTCCTACCAGTGTACAATTCATGCTACTGATTGCATAGTAAAGAAATAAATTGGGAAAATCTCCATTGTTCCATTTTCTACATGGCATCTTATTTCCAATATGGGTTAATTTCTATGACAACAGATTCAATTTTTCCTAGCTATGTTTCTTCCTAGACTAAGAAAAAGTCCTTTATATTAGTCTAGTTCTTTGTCATTAACTCGTTATCAACTGAAGCTATATTTGATTCAAATTTTATTCTTTGATTTAATCATGTACACCGTATTTGTATTTCTTAATGTACATGCTCGAAATTGAAAACTAAATTTTAGTCAATACGAAATTTATGTCAATATTTGATAATTGTCTTAGATATATAGTCCGAATTTTCAGATTATTCTGATGATAAGTATAGACCGTTTTGTTAATTATTTTATTCCACCTCTGAACGATTATGGTAGCATTACCTATAATCTCTCTATAGGCATGTTTAGAGGAGTAAAATGATACCCATTTGAAATCTTTATTAGGATTTGAATGAGAGAAAGTACAGTATATCCCAAAGTTTGACATGACCAGCATGTTTTTGGGGGCAGTAAGTTATGGAGCCTAATCACTTGGGTTAACCTTTCTAGGTTTTGAGCAGGCTTGCTTGCCACTTCTAAAGGCATTCTTCTTTTCTTTACTTGATGCTAAGTTATATTTTTATGCCATCAAGACACTTCTTTCACAAAGGCAACCCACCCAACCTCTACATATCCCCACTACCTCTTGAGGAATATAATAAAATTGAAAAATATGATGATAAATAAAGAATATTGGGCCACATCAGGGAAAAGTTTATCCCCCGTTATGAAAGCATGCTAACACCTTGTAAAGCTGGCTTTTAGGAGTACAGATTCTCAATGAAATTTAGCCTAATTTTTTAGTGTATTTTGTCTGTGGATTGAAAATCAATGCTGATGAGTGATGACTAGTCCTTCTTAAAGTTTGTGATTTTTGTGAATATAGAGTATCTCTGTTTTATGACATCAAAGACGTGAAAACTCACCAACTGTGGTATTGGCTATTGTGATTAGGCAGTGTCTGGTTGTTGTCAACCGGTTGGTAAGTAATTCCGTTGAGTCATGTACACAAGTTTGGATTGAAATTGTGTATACATCAATAATTCTTGGAGAGCGGTAAAAATAGTGATGGCGGAACCACTATAGATATAGTTATGTCCTTCGTGAGACTTTTTTTAACATTAAAAAGAAAACCAAACATTGTATTAGGTATGTTAAGTGTCTTGTGCATATGGAATTTTCTGACTGGTGTTTAGATTTTAATTGATTTGTTGAAATGTTGGAATTCTCGAGTTTACAGAAAAGATTTACTCGTTAATTTTGAAATTTCTAAACTCGTGTTATGTTTTGTGATTTAAAGTTTAAACATTCACATGAATTGGACTAATTGCTTTTCTTTCTCTTATATTTTAAAATTTCCTCCACTAGCTATACAAGGTAGTATATACTCTAATTAGAAAGAAAGAAAGAAAAAGAAAAAAATTAAGATTGGACTTTTATTTTGAATCCTACCAGATAACTTGTAGTAGGAATAAGAAAAGACTGACAGTCGACAAAATATGAATAATTGCGTCAATAATAGTCCATGCTTGCTTTTTTAAAGAAGTCAATATTTTGAAGAAAAATCGAGTTTTGAGTAAGGTCTATTTTCTCTCTGCATGCCACTGAAAATGTGACCCAGGCATTAGGAGAATTGTTCAAGCACTAAAAACTAAACTAAAAGTGACGTCAACGTTAAGTTTGTATTCTACGAAAAGGAATTTTGATAACAAACCCTGTAGTCTGTAATGTACGTCATACTACGTTTGAGACTCAATCATTTGGAGGTTACTGGATGCACTGATTCTTGAATGATATGGYTATTGGTTAGTATGTTAGGATGTGAGCTTCTTGTGGTAACTGGTAAGTCACTAATGCTGCCTGGATCGAAAAGGATTAAGGGAGTATTATTCTCGGGGCTTGACCCAATTCAGATTCATAGGAGTGTTGGAATCTAAATGAATTTCGAAAAGCAGATGAGTGATCTTGTATTGGCAAGTTAGTTGTTATATGTMTTCCCTCTCTTATTTGATGGGTGCTTGTTGATTATAGGCGTTTATGTGGGGGTTTGTACACTTTACAAGGACCAAAACTGTATAAATATTGCATTGTAAAGAAATTTGCCCATGCAATTTACCAATTGAAGACGTTGTTTTGATGAATATGCCTTTAGGACTTAGGAGTATTTGAAAAACGCTCCGATTATTTTTACGATTTCAAATATTATATGATGAATTAATGATGATAGGTAATTCTTGGTACCTCTATAAAACTATTGGTTTCTAATTTAGGGTGGTGATATGAGAAGACCACCCAAACTAGGGTGTACGTAGGATTTATCTATGCTTGATTTGTCTTAATAATTTACGAGTGACAGTTAGTTGTATCAAACACTTGCGTCATGAAAAAAGTCCATAAATAGCAACATTGGAAATTTTAGACAAACATGTAATCTAGTACAGTACATTTTTTTTTCCCAATTGTCTGTGTTAGTCAATCCAAGGATGATAACACACTGAAGGAGCAATGCACACAATTCATTAGAAGTTTTAAGTTGTGCTGCTGTGTAGTCTATCTCTATGTAGGACTAATTGTTTTTCTCCTCCACCTTCTCTAACCCCACATTCTGTGATGGATAAAATGGGAGTAAAAGAGCCATTTTTGCCACAGTTCCACTACCCTATATATTGCTACGAGTTAAGAATTAAACCCAAGAAGAAGCTCCAAAACATGTCCTTTTTATTGGAAAAAAAAATGCAGCTTTTTTTCTTCCCTTTTTTAGTGTGGCTTAATGCACAGCATATGTTAAAGATGTCCTCCTTTCTGCGTTAGATTGTGACAGATCAAAACACCTCCAATTCATAAGTTGAACCTAATCACCTTGTATTCCACAAAGATTTAATAACAATTGTGGGTGTCGGTTAGTTAGCTTATTAAAGTCGGYCTYAGATCRAATCTTGTYCACATCATTATYCRTTAGTCCAYGACAATAACGASGGGAAAATTATAACCTAGTTCCCTAGCAAAAAAGGGGYAGAKTATGCTAATTGTGTAGGAATTAATAAATCTTATCTAATAKTATGATCACTAATTTTTCCCTTGTCTTAGTACTAAGTAGATTTAGATAGTTCTTTGAATTTTGGGTGTGAAGCCATGTGATGCAACCAATAATGGGGTTTTAAAAATGATTTTTCTTTTGTATCTTTCTTCATGAAGAAAAGTTGAGGCTGTCTGCATAGCTTTACAAAAAGTTACACAAAAAGGAAAGCCTTCATGAACCAGCTGCTTGAAGAAATCTATTGAAATGGACAAAACTATAAAGATTATTTGTGCTAACATACTCTTTCATTGTTGTTGGTAATTACTATTAGAGAAGATTCTCATGGTTCTGAAGGTCAAAAGTTTTGCAAAGCAGCATTTCATTTAGATTCTAGAGTTTGAGTTAAGTCATTCATCCTACATACTAGATGTTTCYATTGCTTGATCTGTATATGAAAATCGTATTCAGCYGATTAATGACTGTTTTATGTTTGGTAAAACTAGTTGTAACGAGTAGTGTATATATTATCGTGTTGAAAATTAYGTGTCATACAGTAGTTGTTAGAGCTTTGGAGGCTCTCTGTAGATGATCATTTTGAAGCTATATTATCTTGTTGAAAAAGTTTTGGAGGTTATATGTCAAAAGTAGAATGACTGTTACTGTGAATTGTGATTTTGATAAGTAATCGCTAATAGTTAGTAGGACATGACAGATACTACGACATGGATTACTGTATGTTTGTTGCCTTGCTTGTAGTAGTGTCAAATTAGTAAGCGTCGTTTAAGGTTCATTCATAGTGAAATATCGACTGTGTTTTGTTGCAACTTAGAGATAGAGTAATTAGATTGCCATTTTTTCTACTCTTTTAGTCTTTATTACTTGCCGACTACACTTTGGTTAAGGTTTTGATTGATAATTAATTTTTGTGGTTCTTTTACCGCATTCATGTTTTCCCTTTGTCAGCTATGTGAAATGTACTTAATAGTTATATTTTTTGTAAAAAATTAGTTTCCAATCCCTAATTACCAATGAAACCTAAGAAAGCAAGTACGGTCAATTATAGATTCTCTCTTTTAAAAAATATGCCTTGAAAACTTCTAATTAAGCATAACATGCTTGGGATTTTTGGGAATGATGAAGAAAAGGACTGCAATAAAAAATATCCGCAACTGGGTAACAATGTTCTCTTTAACATTGTCTGAAGAACTCCTGAAAGTTGACAAGCAAATCTAATTTAACCCACAACTAAGATGTACACATAGTTAAAGCAAAAGCTTCATATGAAAGTTTTGTTAGGAGTGTAATATAGAAGCTTAATATTGTAATATTACCATTATGTTTCTGTTAGCTGGAAGCAAATGTGAAAGAACTAAAGGAATCCAAAGTTGATTTGACAAAAAACATGAGAGTAAGCTGTTCATCTTTTTTCCTGTTTTCCCTTTTGACTCATCACCCTAAAATTTTGTCGAGCAAACAATCTGCTTCCCAACAATACCAGCATCACAAATCATTACACATCTTGCTGAACTAAACAGAAAAAACAATGTCATCCTCAAATGTTAGGGAATCAAAGAGAACAAGATCAGGAGGACAGTATCCAAATTGCAATGGATCGTCAAAGGATGATAAGTTTACCAAGAAACATTTTGGGAGGGTTTTCTAGGGCAATGGACAAGGGATTGATTTCATGGGAATAGGAAGAGAACCAGTTTTCCCCTGCTCCACACCTCCTCCACTTCTATCACAACCTCACTTTCCAGCATTCCCTGATTTTCCCTCCAGTATGAGCCAAACACCGCGATGATGAACGATGAATGGGCTTTTTGAACAAATTTTGAGCAGAATTATGGCACAACTCACCATTTTTCTATGCTTGTAGGTTCATACAAGCCTTAAAGATTGCCCGAGATGAGAAGAAATTTGTGTTCTTGTATTTGCATTCTCCTGACATCCTTTTACAGCAGAATTCTGCAGTCAGACTCTATGTTCAAGTTAGTGGTTCAGTTCCTGATGCTAATTTGTTTAGTTGGGCGCAATTTGCTGATAGAGGAGAGGGTTTGCAGATGAGTGGAATTTTAAGGCTGCTAGTTTCCCCTTTCTGCTAATTATTCCTGCTTCTGTGTGATAATATTGCTGTGCTGCAACAGGTTAGGGTTTCCTTTTTTCTGGATTACTTAATTTTCTTGGTGCTCCTTCCCTCCCAAAATAAATGAAGAGGGTTAGAATTTCAATTGTGGCACAGCCCATCATTTATTTTCATCATTGATTTATATTATACTTCAAGAAATCTTTCTTTTAGTTATTCAATCTTGTGAATGAAAAATGGAATCAAGCAGAGTACTATCATAATTGGTGTGGAATATCTTTTGAACAGTATTAAATGTTTGTGTATCTCTATTATATTTATTTCTGTTTATGCTCATGAGTATATATTGCTGGAAGTTTAAGTAATTATAAACTTATTTGTTGTACCTTCTTGCATGTGGTGAAGTTAATAAGCAAACTGCAACATCTAACAAAATCTAGTTTATCTTTGGGATTTTACAATTCATTTATTGACCTCCTTAATTCATCTTCTTTTAGCAATTTTAGTTGGTTGAGATTTGATAAATCTTGAATGAGTTGTTCTGTACTAAATAAGCTTAAATCATAAAACATTATTCTATGACTAATAACTGATCGAGTAGCCGTTGAGTAGTAGTAATTTGACAGCTGGACATTGAAGAACATGGGTATGTATTGATCCTTTTATGTTTCTTGGTGGCAAATGCTTAGAATGAAGGCCAGTTTCCCAGCAGAACTAGTAGAAATATGCAAGAATTAGAGAAAGGAGTTGCCTTTGGCAGTGCAGAGCCAGAGAGGCAAGAGAAGAGTAAGAGCGGATCCGCGCTTAAGAGAGAACAAGATGCTGCTTATCTTGCAGCCCTCAGCTAGACAGTCATATACACACAAGATTACATTCTTGAACATCAAAATCAATAATCGCAGCTTACAAAAATAAGGGATCAGAGTCATTAGAATGAGCTTATAGGAACTAGCTAGTTTTCTTTATTAATATTTGCAAATACAAATATTACATCCTGCCTAACAAAATTGATCTATTAATAATTCTTTTGTTGAATGGATAAACTTTTCCAGAGAGGGAGAGCTGAAGAATATACCTCCTGCACAACCGGTTCAGAAAAAACCTACGCAAACATCATACAGAGGTTTAGTGAGTGGCCAAGGAAAACTCCTATGACTGAACAAGCCTAGTCAAGTCAAAAGAATCAGCTGTAACAAATAGAGAAATTCGCACCAAGGATAATCTCAATAAGGCAAAATACTAAGGTATGTCTGTTTTTCCTAATGTTATTGAATACAGATTCTCGCAACCATACCTCCCAGTTATCAAGATTATCTTTTAAACTGTAATTATGATCGTTGTGTGTTCAGGTGATGTATTGGGTAATAGCCTTATTGCATTTACAGTCGTATATGCATCCCCGATCCTACTTTAGAACGTATCACATTGCCCTTGATCATCACTCATTCAATTATGATCAACTCACCTCATCGTGCTAAAAATTGTTGTGTTTTCACTTTTTTTTTTAAGTTGAACTTGTATGCTCAAGACTCAGAATATATGATAGTTGAAGGTTGCAAACATAACAATAGTCTGTAATCTGTTAATTATTAATTTGAATATATTTACCGGTCATTATTACTTAAGAAGCAAAGATAATGATTTATTTAGTACATATAGCAGAAAGCAATGTAGTGAATATAGATTATGATCGTGGTTTATAAAACTCAGTCAATTGATTTACTGCAATCTGAACTTTATACTTGTTCTTACTTTATTTTGTTATTGGAATCTCCTTCTATAGTGCCAAAAGAACAAGGTTTGTCATGCTTCCTACTTCGTAATTGTTTAGTACTCTATGTTTGAGCCATGTATGCATTAATCAGAAAATCCTGTGTTCTTGGTGATGATACTTGATGAAGAACGATACTTATTGGCGCTGTATTGTTTCGTGTTTAGGAATATTGGCTTGATAACCGACTTTGGTGTATGTTTTTTTTTGTGATATTAGTAACGGTTCCAAATGGCGAGAGAAGGGAGCATAGTTCTCATCGACAACAAGGTGCAGGCAATTTACAACTACATAGATTCACTTCGTTTTGCCTGGCATTGCGGTATAGCTGGGTATCAAGTCTTCCCAACGTAAAAGTTTCAGGCGTTGATCAGTGGGACATGACTTTGAAGACCTCCTTCCTCTGAGCTAGCTTGTTGTTAGAACCTTCTCTTAGTTTTTCGCAAAATGTCATCAATGTTATGCAATATTAGAAATAGGAATGTAGCACATTAGTATTTATGTGATTTTTGTATGACAGAATTTATGAGGTCACAGCTAATGATACATTTATCAGCATCCTTCTGTAATATCTGATGAATTTTATTCATTAACAAGTACTTATTCTA
This sequence comes from Bassia scoparia, assembly GCA_008642245.1. Classification (NCBI taxonomy): domain Eukaryota; kingdom Viridiplantae; phylum Streptophyta; class Magnoliopsida; order Caryophyllales; family Amaranthaceae; genus Bassia; species Bassia scoparia. The sequence continues at coordinate 547 of SNQN01005224.1, read as the reverse complement.
ATGGACAAGAATATTCTGGTAACCATTGGGCCTACATTGGCAAAAAGAACTAAATAATAACTTTGTTATATGTTTTTTATTAACTCAAATAAACACTAAATCGCATCTCGGAAATTGAAATTCATAAAATGAGATTGAAGAAACGCATAATCTTTTGAAAACCGAAATAATCTAAGAGAAGTGTGGGCCCTATAACGGTAAGGGAAGCTTGAAATATTCCGTACACAACGGCCCCTAAAAAAGAGAAGAAAAAAAATAAGGTGACATCTAAAATTAAAAATGCTTTAAAAATCAAAAAAACCCAAAAAACACGCAAGTCGCATTAAATTGAAATTTGGATGAGATTGTAGAACGCATTAACCTCATTTTGAGAGCCGGAAGAATAATTCGAGAAGTGTTGCCCCCAGAACGGATAATGGAAGCTTTGAAATATGCTATCAACACCCCTAAAACGGAGGATAAAGTACATGCACATCAAAAAAAAAAAATAGAAACCACGACTCGTGGGACTCGATACCCCACTTCTGATTAGAACTAAATGCTTACC
>SNQN01005221.1:0-12249 GCA_008642245.1 Bassia scoparia | reverse complement strand
AGTAAGGAGGCCCAACGGTAATGAAACTGTTCCTCAATCGGAACAGCGTCCTCAAACAAGGCAGACCCCTCTCGAGCAAATCAACGACTTTGGTAATATTTCCAAATTGAAATATAAAACCAGAACTAAAAGTAAAGTTTGTGAGACCTTGAATGAGATTGATATGAAATAGATCTTATGTATAGTTGAATTCGATTCAATCGGGGCTGATAAAATTACTGATAAACGATCTTTTCAATTACCTAAAAGCAATTTTGGCAGAGAATCATTTTGATAGGACGAAGGGCATCCCTGGCGACAAAAGCCACACTGCCAGTTGCATGTGATCAGTTGCGCTAAATATTGAGCGCACTCTGAATATATAGACATAATTCAGAGAGCTCTATTGACAAACTTCTAAGTGTCCATACGTAAATGGTTGGCATTGTATCAGATATAGTGAAATTGTGAAATTTCTGACTTGAGTTGCCGTGTGACGAACAATGAAAGAGTAACTTAATTTGATTTATAAATATTGACTCCTTACTGCACGGATCGAAGAGCCGCCTACAGATCCACAAGATAGCCTTACGAACACAAATACAAACGGTGTACCATACAAAAGCTTATAAATACTAACTAAAGCGCATAGTCCACCGTTCCTGTTCACTAGCGAAACAAGTCACCACCACAACAATGTAACAAGAGAAATGCACTTCTGGCTACACTATAGGTCACAGACAAAAAAAAATGCAATGATATGACTACCTACATGGCAAGCATATCAAAGAAAGTGGCGGATCGCAACTACATTAATCGAAATATGTGCATTTCTAAGAGGTATGTATTCAGCGGCAACTATTTCATGCAAATCATTTGTTAAAACGTCTGTTTAGTACAACAACGGAAACAAGAGATGGTACTGCTAACTATACAAACGTACAAAACTATTTATATGTGATATTGTAAAGACTGAACTTTCAGGACGCTACATTCGCGATTTGAAACAGATAAAGAGGCATTAAATCTATCGTATGGCTCTTCAAATATTGGTTGTTATGACTTACTTCTCACTGTACCACAGAAAACTATAATGGTCGCCTTGACCGTAACAAAAGAGTAGACACTTGAGTTTTGACGCTCACCTTAAAAGGCAAAGGTGGACAATCAGCCAGAAATTCGAGCGATATCATATGTGTTATCAATAAATTTTTACTTGGCGCATTAATAGATGTGGATTGCATTAACATGGACTTTATCTCACCGGTTTCACTTTGAAATGATACGGAGGTATCCTATCGGAGATAATTGCCCTAGTGGCGATCCTAGACTAACTTCGCGGTTTGGGATGTGTTAACACAAGTTTGGTGGGCAGGTGGGTTCGGGAATGCATTTCGACTTGACTCAAAGGGAAGCCTCAATTCTCTCATTTCGTCATCCTGCACTTCGTATGCTTAAACATAAGTGCTCGCCAACTATCTTTAGTCGTGAGCAGAACAGTAAGGTTCGAAGGGATGAGCTAGCACATGCTTGAAACATATGCTTTGTGCGCAAACCCATCGAATTGATTGCTTTTCTTTATTCGGCAAATGATGTCTATTGTTAATGCGAGACAACTCTATGGCACTATTGTTCTAGTGGTACTCTATTACCCCAATTTGCCTTACATTTGGGTCGTACAAGAAATGTCTTTTAGGGCATGATGGTTTCCAGTTGAGGGGTCCGATTCTATTCGATAATTCTGGGCAATGTACCTTCTATGGGCTGGATTCAGCAAGAAAGATATGGCACCATTCTTTTGGAAATTGGGGAATGATGAGGAGGAAGGAGTATGCCTTCTCCTGAGGGCGATGACTTTAACGTGTTCAGCTGGAAATCGGTCCATATTCGTAAGTATGGCACCGCAAGTTCAAACTCCATTGCCTCCTCGAACCACACATTCCACCCTCTCCTCCCGAGGTTGATAACCATTTTCTTACCCGTTGCCCATTGCCCACACTTGGCGACTTTCAAGCTCTGTCGATGAATTGAGGACTGGACCTTACGGCGATGCGAGTGAATTTGGCTCCATGTCTGGGCATTCTCACTGCTTTTGGTGCTTGGTTTGCGTTCACAAGGGTTCTCCCACCCTTCTCTTCCCCCGTACACCACTTAGAAGAGGGTTTCGTGAGTATACTCTTTCCCTTGAGTTAGTGCTTTTATTCTTTGATATGCATTGTGGACATTGCAAATTCCTTCAAGTGTGGGGGAGGGATCACTACACTTTGTATATACTATTTCAATTTCAAAAAAAACAAAAAAAATCAAATAATTGAAAAAACACAAAAATATCTCATTAATTCTTCAAAACAAAAGCTGGATGAAATGGTTGTATCCTCGACCTTGACGGATTCACTTGAGATATTAAAGGGTTTAAGTTTTGTGTGCTGGCCTATTAAACTTAGGGGTTTGGCTTGTCACTCGTGAGCAATCGGACGTCATCTCGTCACTCATGGGTACCCAATGTGGTGAGTCCTTTTAGAGCCAAGCTCGGGGTAGCCCAACCTGACGAGGTCTTGACTTCGTGGGCATTTGATCTTTGAACCATGTGAGTTGAGAGTTGATTTCTAGAGCCTCTACAGCACTTCAAAATTCAATAAAAACAGTTGAAGGTCCAGCATATGTTCGGTTGTTAATGCAATTTGCCATACTCATAGAGTTTTCGAGATTTTTGACCGAACCGATTTAGGGATGAAGAAGGCAAAATTCATGTTGCGGGGAAGTTTGGGAACACAAAATTTTATTATTTCGTTCACCTAATTTTAATTTTTTTTCCTCTTTCAATAAATTAATTTCACTAGTAGAAAAAAGCTCAAAAAGCTGGGGTTTTAGCCCCAGCTTTTGTGAGCTTTGAAAAGCTGGGGTTTAAGCTAAACCCCAGCTTTTGTGAAGTCAACAAGCTGGGGTTTTAGCTAAAACCCACTTTGGCTGGTTATATTAAAATAAAAAAAATTATTAGCCCATGTTTGCTCTCATTGTATAATGAGAGACAAAACATGGGCTAATTTGTTTTATTTTTCACATATACATATAAATATCAAATTCCATTAAAATTTGGTAAAAAATAACAAATAATGAGTATAAAATACACATTAAAAACTTGTATATATTATTGAATGAGGTAAATGATTAGAGTACATTAAAAATTACATGAGAAATTTAATAATTAAATATCCAAATAAATCCATGGAGAAACATAGATCTTTAACTCATCATCTTTGCCATCTTCAAATCATCTTCATCTTGCCATCCTGAGAAAAAAATTACAGAAAAAAACCTACATTAGAACAAATGTCAAATTACAGTAAAAAAATTWGATAAAAAAGAGAAGAAGAAAAAACAAAGTAAATTAAAACCCCATATCAGAAAATGCAAACAACAAATAAAACAAATGGGTTTTCTACTAAGATGCGTATATGACTACTGATTAATATGATAACCTTCATAATCCATATACAAGCTATCTAGAAAACAACTTATACAAGCTTATTGAGATGCTGCTTTCAGAGCCTTTCTTACAGACAACATATGGAGATGCTGTGTTTACTCTGTAATTAGAGATTAGACATGTAATTTTGTAAGCACATACATGACTATACATACCAAGTTACAGTCTTGCTAAGCAATCAACATTATTTCAGGATGAAGAGAGTTCTTTTTGAGTTACACTTAATTATATTGTAGGAATGTCAAAGGTTGGAAAGAAAGACAGTGGTTAACACTGTATCTATTTAAATACTTAAGTATCTTATACTATGGGAAAATGAGAGCAGTAGGGTGGTTCAGCAGGAGCTTAATCCTCGAATGATAAGATTTATCTTGGAAACAATACCTCATGCATCATAACACGGAAAGTGGAGATTCAAAACAACTTGTGACAAAATGGTATACCTCAGTTTTGGTGTTATAGTAATACTTTTTCCCATCATTGGTGGTCACCAACGCCTAATCAGTGCCTGCCACCTTCTCMCTAGATGGAAAATATGCATTAAAAAATGAAAAAAATGATGGAACACACACATTTTGGATTGGTTAGGTACCCAGAACCTTATTCTCTTCTCTTGCATATATTTGACACACACAGTTTTAAAANAAATACATAAGCAATTCTACAAAAAAATGCGGGGAAAAGAGGAGAGAAGAAGAACACCTTATAAAACCAAAACCCTAACAATGGGATTAAGAACAACCACAACGCAGCAACCTTGCGGCAAAGATGACGGTGTCGATTGGGGTGGCAACACAACTATAGTAGCAGCTCAGCAAGAGATCGGAGAAAGAGAGAGAGAGAGAGAGAGACGTCGTCGCCTAGGGTGAAGTAAAAGAGGAGGAAGCGGTGAAAGAGGAGAGAGAAGTGAATGAGAGGTTAGAGGTGAAGGTTAGAGGAGAGAGATTAGGGTTAGGGGTGAGTGCAAAGGTTTGGGGATTTATTTTGATCGTGAGTGCAAATGAAGATGGGTTTGTTTTATTAATTTTTTTTATATAGTCAAAAGCTGGGGTTTTTTGAAAAAGCCCCCAGCTTTTGTGATTTTTCCAATTTTTTSGCCTMTAAGATGGGTTAAATGCTGGGGTTATTTAAAAAACCCTAGCTTTTTAAGCTGCAGCTTTTGTCTATTTTTCTACTAGTGCGTGATGCCTAGGAAACGAAAATTCAGTGCCAACGACCATTAAGTTCCGTGTAATGTAGGATTGCCTAGAACACAATGTCGTTTTAGGCGCTGAAATCGTGTAACAATTCGAGTATGTCACCATCAATAACGTAATAGCTTTAGTGGAATTCCCCAGCGGAGTCGCCAGAAATGTACGAGTCGTCGGGCGTCACGACCGGCTCCGGGGTAGATTTAAGGGCGGCTCGGTTTGTTTGCCAGCATTGAATTTGCTTCTTGCATATTGTGAGTATGCCTTAGTGTGTTGTTTTACTCGAATTGAGTAGAGGAAGTCGCACACTTCTTTGAGGATGCATGTAATCCATTTTGCCTTGCTTTACATGCATTAAACCAGGGAAGGACTCATGTGGGGTGTGACAACGGTCGAGACTTAAGGGCAGGGTAAGGGGAGTAGTGGACACACCCCCCCCCCCCCCCGCCCCCCGCATCTAGCGGCCTCTACTCATTTATTGCGAGTTCATTTGTCCGAAGGACAACAACAAACAGGTTGTTTTCCGTCTTCGTATTCCCAAGCATGCTATATTACTAGCGGGTTGTTTGACAAAATACGATGCAAATAGTGAGTAGTTTGTTGTGGCATGTGTTGTGAATTCCGCATTCCAGGTCCTAATGCCGGTTGCCCATAGTTTTCTTATTAGGCGTGAACACGAAATTTACAGGTCTTTGTTAAAGCATATTAGGTGGTTTGAGACAAGCATGCAAGCACTCGTAGAAGATTACCGGTGATGATTATATAATCTCAAATTTGGGGTAGCTTCCCACCTGTAGTAGGTGTGCTCGTACGAAGAATTGAATGTTATGCCTTAAGTTGCTTTTTAATTTGAATTGTGAAAACGTCTTATTAATCAGTATTACAATGCAAATTACATAGAAGATGTCCATTTTTAACAAGCATGCAAAAGGGGGTTAGAATTTAGACATGGCCTCAAAACCTACCTCGCAACACGACGTCGAAGACGAAGAACGCGTGCCTCGGACCTCTAGGAACCCTTGTGAACCTTAGAACCTTGAAACCTCTCAAATCTATTACAAAAGAGCTTTGAAGTGCTTTTATGGTTGATTGAGAGTGTTTATGAGAGAGAAACAGAGGAGAGAGAAGAGAGTTGACGAGAAGAGAATACAAGTCTCAAGAAAAAATTCATAACTAAATGGAAGGCTCCCTATTTATAGGCATGCAAGGGTCTGAAATCGGCCACAAACAGGTCAAGTTTGGGCGCCAAAATTAGGCGCAATGTGCCAAATCGAAAGGCCTGATTTTGTCCGATTTGCTTGCCTTGAAAGCTTGATGCGATTGTTGAGTTCCTTAAGTTTTGAATTGATGACAAACCATTACAGGAACAGATACTTATTATGAATATAGTTGGTTTGGCAACACAGCTGATTTAAGATACTTATTTCCCTAGACAGTTAACTTATTATGTTTAATTGAAACTAACTTGTTTGTTAACAGCGAAACAACTGATTACAAAGCTTATATACTGGTACAGAACCAGTACGAGTCTGTTTCCTTGACCGTTATGCTGAAAGAACAGTCATACATCTTTTATTGTACTTTAACCAGTTATATGTGCATAATAAGATGATTCCAAGACTTGAAGTGTGAAGCCTTTCGAAACATTCGAAGAAAGAAGATGTGTTCAAATTGAAGTATTCAAAGAAGAATTCAAAGTCTTGAAGATTACATGAAGAATGAATGAAATGCTTTTAATAGTTTAAATCTAGGAATTCATGCTATATGCCAGTAGTGTGATTAATTGTTAAGTTTGAGTTCTTATAGTGTTTTGAGTTATGGTGTGATTCTGGTACAAGTTTGGATAGAATTCATAACATACTCAAATTAAGGAACCAGGCTGGAACCAACGTTTACGTCCTTAAGTAGAATTTGGCTGCGGTTTTGAAAAAGGTTTTTCTAAAATATTTTAAAAGGAAATTTTGAAAACGAATGTTGCAGCTGGAATATAGATGAGAATATGAATTTACAATAACCTGAGTATAATCTTGTTCGATTTTCTTAAGGATGAATCGAACAGATAAATACTTCCATAAATCTCATCTTGCCAGATCGGCAAGTATAGATTTAAGGAAACTAGGTTTGGTCAATAAACATATAAATACTCATTATACTTCTATTCTACAATCTCTCCACGGATCAAAAGAGTTTAATATTTCGAGAGAAAAAACAAAAGCGCAAGAACTCTACTTTGAGTCACAAGGCTATCGAGCTTCATAATTCTCTTACTTAGCTTTGTTAAGAAGTAGGGAAACAGCAGAGTGAGTGTGTTCTTGTTTTCGGAGTACATTAATAAAAGAACATAGGGTAGGGGGACGTAGCCCAGAGTTTGGGTGAACCTCGTTAAATATTGTGTGTTCTTATTGCTTTACTTATATTCTACGCTACGTACTGGAACCAGCCCAACTGGTCCTCCTACAAATCCGAAAAGAAAGAAAATTAGTAATAGATATGATACTCAATTCACCCCCCTCTTGAGAATCCATAACCTTCAACGATTGTATAATATCGTAATTAATTGGACGTGATGTTATACAATTATATTTCGATATTATTGTGATTGTGTTGGGATTTTGTTGCGATATCAAGATTGTTTTACCTCGAATAGCGAGATTGTAAAGAAATAAAATCGTAATATATCGTATAAAATTCATACGCAATTTACACGATCATAGTTGATATTAATGCCATTATTGTTGATATTACAACGATGCTCGGGATTTTTAGGCTCCCTCGAGATGCATGTCTCAAGGCGAAAATCTCGGGATGGCCCGCTTATGCTCGGTTGCGTTTTGCATAAATAAATTCTATAAATATAACCTAATCAAGAATTTCAAAAAAATGTAAAATTTCCTTGTGAAGAGTAGGGTGTTGTGCTAAGTTTCGTCAATTTTGGAATGTGTCATAATTTAATTAAATTATCGCCCAAAATTAATCAAATCGCTGAAAATTCCGAAAAATTCCAGAAAAATGTTTAAAAATAAGTTAAAAATTATTTGAGTTTAAAACTTATTTTTGAGCTGCTAAATACCTGGAATAGGTGTCCGTGCAAGGAATCTAACCTTTATTAGGCGTGTTAGGGTCCTAGCTCTCTCGATTTGACTTGTGTGTTGCGAGGGGTGTCCTATCATTGGTCGTTTTAGGCTAGGGACAAATGTATGTATCTACAGTTATGGAACACCTAATGAAAGATTTTAGTGTTGACAACTCACATAGTAAGCCCCTCTATGTTATCGTCAATGTCGATGACACTAAATTAGATTAAGTGTTGATCGTTATTGGCACTACAATAAATTTGATGCCTTGGTGAGTTTTAAGAAAATTGGGAAAAGGCAGGAATGATTATTTCTAGCATCAGGATTAGCATAACTGCATTTAATGGCAAGCTAGAGAATACTGAAGGTTTGGCATTCATGTATGTCCAAGACTTGGTCAGCCTTCATTATAGTAAAAGGGGAAGGTAATTGCAATGTAATTCTCGGAAGACAATGGTTGCATCAGACCTATGCAATTCCTTTAACATTGCATCAGAAAGTAATACTATGGAATGGTAATGAATATGTGGTAGTTTGTGCTAATGTAGATGCTTATTTGATTAACACTAACCAAGAATTTCCCAGGGTACTTATGAAGACCTTGCCTAATGTCGAGGGGATTGCTCTTAAACTTGAAAGTCAACCGACACGCACCAAKAGTGAAAAATATTTCAAGTGCWATCAGATACATTAAAGAGGATGCGTGTTGAGGATGATGAAGTACAAAAATCATCTAAAGTTTTCCATGTAGTGAGAAGTTCAGCTCCAAGAAGCCATCCTATTCCAGTTGATGTCCAGGGGGCATGTCTTTTGGGGTAAATTTGGTGATGTAATTAGCACTAATAGGGGAAAAAGAGCTATCGTGCTCGACGTAATTAGTCTCGGACGTGCATAATATTTAGACTTTTCTATTTTACATGTTATATGAATTTAATGGATTATAACTTTAAACTAGGATTTTATGGTAGTCATTATGCTCAGTACGGTGTTGAGGTGAACTCAATCATGGATGATGATGCTGCAATATCTTCAAGTGGGGATTTTGGCACTCACGGTTAACCTTTCTCGGACTCCATGGGGCAGGAGTGGGTTCTATAGTCAGGAAGAGGAGGTGAGAATGTGGGCYAAGAGCGATGTTATTAGTTAGGAAGTCCATGACCCTCTTTAGGAGGTGAGAATGTGGGCCAAGAGCGATGTTATTATGTAGAAAATCCTAGGTGTAGTTACATTAGTAAGGAGTTACCAGAGGAGTAGAAGTTGTCCACAATCAAAGTCCTCCGAATCCCGAAGTCTATATAGAGATTCTTTTGCTTGAGCGACCATTGAATCGAGGATGGAGCTAATCAACACTTATCACGTGTCATTCCAGTCAAACTAGCTGCAACATAACAGTAGTGCGATAGTCCCAAAGAGGTTAGCGACCATATTTATTCCCAAAATCAAGTGATGATACATCGCACCATCTCCTGGAAGGCATTGTCCATGCAGCCAGTAAATATAGCTGAGGGTAGACTTACGTCTTAAAATCATTCCATATTGCGCAAGAAAAAATGGCAAAATCGAGGATTGACATCGATCTTTATAATTTAAAAGGTGTCTTCCTTAAAGATCATTATTATGATTATGAACACAATTGAGGACCGAGTAACGGCCGATACATGCGGGGCGAATTCGATACAGATCTGATTTGGCGTACCATCGCCCGAACCCCACGAACTGGTTACTTATGACATATTACTGACTGTAAATTCCGACATTAAGCCGCTAGCCAAGAGACCAAGAATAAGACACCCCTTGCAAGCAAGCCCAAGCTGTTAAAATTGTATTGAGAGTTAGGCCCTAATAGACCCGAAAAAGGCAAGTTTCCAACTTACATCGGGCCATTTCCTACACTAACCATCCTTTAAATGATTTTTAATTTCAAAAATCAATTTATCCTTATTTTTAAACAAATTTTCTAGAATTTCTCGCCGACTCTAAAGCATTTGCATTTAATGTATTTTTGCAATTAATTAATCAATAATTAATTAATTAATGAAAACAATTCCAAATATCCCACGAATATTAAAAACAGTTGCGACAATTATTTTTTCCAAGGAAGTTGTTTTACATATTGTTTCGATAATTTTCCGCTTGTGGAAAAAAATAGTTATGAATTTCCGAAGCAAAAAAATGCCCCAGAGCGAAACGGCTCGTTCTGGAGCTTCTGTAGCCATTCCAGAGCTCAGGCTCCCACTATTCTTTCGTCCCCAAACTATCTAAGTTCATCCCTAGCTGCTTGTGGCAGAAGCACGAGTAATGCATTTTTTAGAGTTTTATTCTATACGCATAAGCTAAGTTAGGCAGGTAAATCACACAAAAGAGGGAAAGAAGTTTTAGGCGCTATAGCGCCCAACCGGGCGTATTACGCTTAGGTCACTGCTCCCGCGTCTTTATTTACCTATAAAAAAAGCACCGTCGATCTTGTTTTGACATGCCCACAACCTTAATAGCCGTCGCGCTGACCTTTGTTCACATTCTCTTCTAAATACACACCTAGATAGCATTCAAATGTTGTCCGCAAAATTCCTCACATACAATTGTTATTGCTGTATCTAACATTCAAGTTAAATTCCTTTCAAAAGGTTTTTCAAGGATTCTTTTAAAGCTCGATTTAAAGTTCTCGTTTTGGAGCTATTTAAAAAGCGGGCAACAGGTTCTTAAGGCGCCAAAGCATCTGCTGCCATCAAAAGCGTTGTATTGCAAGGTTAGTGAGGCCAATGCTCAATTCTGAAACACGCCTATTACATGCTATTAAAATTTTTGACTATTTTAATGCAATTCATGAGTATTGATTAGAAAAGAATATTTACATGGAAGTAAAATCGAACAATTAGGCACAACTTTATTCTGTCGAATGACACAAGCTTGAAGATCATACCTTGTAATATGTCTAAACAAGGATCGACAATTGTGGTCCCTTAGGTTTTGAATGTGACAAACAAAAGGAAACAGGATACTTAAATGAAATATAGTTGTTTTGGAAACCAGCTGCCTATAGACACTTGTTTCCCCAGACAAGCTAAATAATATTGTGGATGCTGTGAACTTAAGCGTTGTTTGTTAGCAGGAATAGCTGAAACACACAAAGCCCTATATTGGTACAGAACCAAGAAGAGCTGTTGTCCACTGTTATGCCTGAAAAAACAGATCCATAACCTTTTATTGCACGTTAACCAATGTTACATGCAGTAAGTGCAGGATTCCAAAGACTTAAGTATGAAGCCTTTCGAAGACATTCGAACGAAAGAAGTGTGCTCAATATTGAAGGTATTGCAAAAAGAATTCAAGCTTAAAGATTACGATGAATGAAAGAATAAATACTCTAAAAGTTTAAATCTAAGAATTCGATGTTAATCATCTCTTAGTGTGACTTAATTTGCTATGGGTTTAAATGCTAATATGTCTTTTGAGTTTGGTATGGATGTCTGGTACAAGAAGCTTGAGTTAGAAAACAAATTCTATGACATATTCCTAACTGAGGCCGAACCAGCTTGCGTTGGAACCACTGAATTGTCCTCCTGAGTGGAATGATGTCGCGTTTGAAAAGGTTTTCAAATATTTTGTAAAAGAATATTTTTGAAAAGTAAAGTTTGTAGCTGCAAATCAAGATGAAAGTATGTGTATGTTGGACTTAAACCTAATGGGACAACTACTATATCGTTGTTGCAATTGATTGCCTTAAAAAGATTGAAAATCGAACAAGGATAAATACTTCCATAGAACTCATCTCCGTGCTCGGCAAGTACAGACCAAGACGTCAAGGAACTGGGTTCTAGGTCAAACAAATCATATGATTAACTCATCCTCTATAACCTATCTAATTTCACATATCTTGCTTCCCATAATCAAAAAGATGTTTTAGATTTTGAGAAGTAAACACACAAAGCCAAAAAAGAAAAACTTTGACGTTTGGAGTTATACACAAGGAGCCATTTCTAGTCGAGCATTTATATATCCCCTCTATTCCTTACTATGAAATAAATCAAAAGAGGAATAGGTTGTCTTTGAAAAGCATTCGACAAAGGTGGGACTTGAGAAGACCTGCATGAAAAGCAATGAAGTGTTTGGTGAGTTCCAAACACAAATGGGCACCTTTCACGAGTCGTAGGTCGAGTGCACATTGCAGAGCGTGGGTGCCGCGTTGTGCTTGGGTTCCCGAGTAGGCGACAACAGCAGTAGTGATTATGTAGTCTTGTGTTTTCGGAGAGATATTTAAAGAAGCAAACATGTAGGTAGAGCGAGTACGCCTAGTCCCACAGAGTTTGGATACCCTATACTTCTTTTGTATTCTTATTCTCTTATTTACTATTCCGCTTGTCTTACGAGCGAATAATCCAGCCCCCATACCTCGGGTCCATACTAAGTCACGAAAAAGAAAGAAATCTATTATTTAATAGAAATTTCATACTCAATTCACCCCCCACCTCGAGGATCACTGTAACCTTCAAACAATTTTACATGTTCTCACGGCCAATAA
>SNQN01005220.1:6728-45949 GCA_008642245.1 Bassia scoparia | reverse complement strand
AAAAAAAACCCTTTTACAATGTGCTTATAAGGAATGTAATTAGTTCATACTATTGATGATGTGGGATTGTAGAAAGAGAAAATAATTTGAATTTTAAGATGCCTGACGCTTTTTAAGTTTCTAAGTATCAATTATCATTGATCTTTTCTCTTTGAGTATCAACTAGGGTGTTCTTTGATGGTGCCAGATGTTCTATATACTAGAAAACTGTTTTATTCAAGTTTATGAGCTGTAGATTGAATTTATTATCCTTCACACAGCTAGAAAAAATTACATATGTGGAGGATTCTATTCTCTTTTCTCTATATTTCAGTCAGAAGCTGGGAAAGCTTCCATTCATTCTCATTGTTAATCTCCGGTATCGATCTAGGACTATTCTACTACCCTATCTTAATGTAAGAAGATCCAGATTCCAAGACCTTGCATGAATGCGCATTTTGGTGTATATAGAAAGGAGAATTTGTTGTTTCACTTTTAGACTTGAGATACCTTCCTTATTACTTCTAGTATTTGCATACAGAATATTCATCTTATTGATTTGTTTGGCACTTATTTCTCTTCTCTGCTTGCAATGAAGTAAATAATGTCTAAGACGCGTTTTAACCTCTATAACATAGTCATCAGGTGATCTCTGAGCCATGCCTTTTTTATTGTGCTGTATTGACTCTGCTTTTCCTTAACTGCTAACTCGTAACAATTATCTTTGATCCCTTGTATATAGACATATAGGCACCAGTCCGTCAAATTTAGGTTCTAATCTTAAAGAGTTGGTGGCTCTAAGCTTAAACTTTACATATCATCCTGTATCAAAATGGTAAAAGAGATCAGCAGAAAAACCAGGACCTGATAGTTGTAACCTAAAAGATGCACTTTAAGGTTTAAAGTACTCTTACCTGATTCAACTATTCCCTCCATCTACTATATGTTCTACATTTGCCTTTTGATACTCCAGCGTTGCATTTTGTGGGTAAGTAAATTTTATCTTTATAGCATCTGGATTGAGAAAAGCAAGAGAAGGATTGCGGGCCTTAGTGTGAAACAGAAAAAAGATATATGTTACAGTTTGCAATTGTAGCTGATTTTGCAGCCTTGTGTTCGGCCCTATATTTGTTTATTTACTTATTCGAGGGAGATGTAGCTTTTTTTTTTGCTGTGGCTTTGTTAGTGTTTTTCAACCTGTTAACATATTTAATTATATTAAAATTAGACATACATTAACAAGCTCAACCAAAAGAAATAAGGTCCAAAACCATTCTTAACTAATAATGAAACATAATATACACAGGTTCGCTTTACCTTGCCAAATCTCAGCACACAAAACTGAATATAGCCTTCAACCCCATTGCACATTTATTTTATAGTTTCAATATTACTAGCTATATGCCTATAATATGACTTTATTTCACTTTTTTCTTCATTAATTGAAATTATAATAAAATAATAGACTTTATTTCACTTTTGGCTTTCATTATAATTGAATTATAATTGATTATATAAATATACTAAATGATATGAAATGTTTGTGTATGTAGGTAACAACATTTTGTGGGAAAAAGAAAGAATGCGTAGATGATGATGATATGTTAAGATTGAAACAATGATGCTAGTAGTAATGACATGGAGCGGTGGAAAATAAAGAGAAAAGGAGAAAGGTGCCAAGTAAAAAGACAAAGTGAAACAGCTAACAAGTGGAGATGATGCACCCAATTCACTACCAAGCAGATGTCGCCACGAATTTTTACCACATGTTATCTAATTTAAAACCTAGTCAACTAGTGCAATGACGAGATCGGGTTTGGTCCATCAAGAATCTTAAAAGTGAAAGACGATTCCCTAGAATTTGGGGAGGTATCTAGTTGACAGTTTTGACTATTGTATCACTCATTGTTGCTTCAAAGTATAGTATGGTGATCGATGAGATGATGTGTATTGCACTCTAGGTTTTACCTCATGGAGAAGCAGATGTTGTAGAAGCTACAACTAAGCCAACAAAAGCGTATGAAGTTATGTCTTTTTCAAACTCATTTAAAGTGCGTTGGAGTCAAACAGAATTGGTACAAAGAAGGTCAGAGAAGCCTAAGGGTGAGGAAAAGAAAAAAATCAAGACGAATTGGCCTTTTACTAGTATCATGTGCAAGGTCTGGAGGAGAGAGATGACTCTAATGGATGAATTCAAGTGATTTCATGGTATGGCTTGCTCAATCTCATAAAGGCCAGCAAAACTACTACTGCAACTCAAAATTTTGTATCTCTGATGGTGTGGGAAATCAAGTGACCTTAATTGGTGCAAGTATACATAATCATAAGGTCTCTTTATCTCCATGGAAGATGGAAGAAAGTAAGCAAAGGCGGGAATTATTTCAAAGGACCCTTGCTTTTTCTGTTGTGAAGTCGTGTTTCTTTCTTTCTTCTGATTGTGTAGCAAAAAAATGATTTTTTCTTAAATTTTCTTGCAAGCTATGATTTGCTATCCTCCGTATTTAAATTGATTTACATTATTGTGTTTTTTTTTGATTGTTTCGAGTTTATTGCTTATTTGATGCCTCTGTCTAATTCCCACACTTGTTCTGCTTTTACTTTAGTCCACCATGTTTTGCTCTAGGTATTTTATTATGTGATTCCAAAAGACTTATAATTTTAAACATACAAATACATATGCTAAATTTCTCTCTCAATCTTCTAGAAGGAGAGAAAATTTAATTATGCATGTTTAGTTTATGTTTTTGCTGAATATATAATTAGAATCATACTTTTTCTATGCAATAATGTGTCGGTATTGTTTGTAGTTATGTTATGTTGATAACGTGAATTAAAGGCGAGAGAAGTGCTGAGAAAGCTTCCAATAGTAAGTGTTGGAACAATGAGGATCTAATGAAAAAGAGTTGCTAAGGAAGCAAAAAAGGATTTGGGAGGGGACATATAGTTTGATCGTATCAACTTGTTTCTACCAGAACACTTCCAGTGTAAGTGTTTTGAATCAAGTGATTGAAAGTATAAACAAAGTATATATATTTTTAAATGAATTTGTACTATTTTTTGTCTTATTAACTTGTATTCACCAAAAATGATAATCTTATATTATGATTATTTAAGGATTCATCTGGGAGATTAAGTGAGGACTCCAAGAGATTGGGATGGAGTTTAAAGGTTGCCCAAGTATTAGCAGAGAGGTGAAGAAGTAGAATTGGTCGAGAATGTCAATAAGGAAAATGGTACATCATTTTATCGTGGAATTCTGAACTCATGTGGTTCTTGGAGTGAGGACAGTGATTTTGGGAGCGCCTGAAGTTTTGGGTGCCTTAATCATCAATGAATTGCGCATTGCTTGCAAAAGACTTAGCAACAACGCCGATGACAATTCAAAACAGAATTTTTCAGCAAAAGATAACATGTCATCCCCAACTTCTCCATCCTTTCATTAGGTTTAGACCGCAGTCAAAACTCCCTATTGTTATTGACTAGCACCCTCTTCCCGAACCTACAAATTAGACGATGAGATATTGATGCAAGAGTAATAATACATCAGAACTTATATAGAATGAAAATTTAGACTATTGTTTAATAAATAGACAAACATTTATTTGTCAATCAACTTTTTCTTTTTTTAGTTTGTGTTTGTTATAGACTTTAACTACACATTTTATAATTTATGCAACATTTGCAATGAAAATATATGACATCATATTATGCAAGTGTTATCGCATACGAAATTATGCACATCCTAGCCACACAGCTTTAAAAGAAGTTTTATGTTCTTGCAGCTATTATGGAGCCAAATACTTCAGTGTAATTTGCATACCACAATTACATGAAGTATTGTTTCTAAATTGAGTATGATGCTAAATTGTAGGAATATGATACCTAATAGCGACTGCAATTTATAGTAGACTGTTCTGATCTGCTTCTATATAGACACAAGGAAAAAAAGAGTCAGTGTAATGTATATTAATCATCATCATCACAACAACAGTTACCTAAGTGCACTTTCTGTGAAAGTAACTGTCAGATATTTCTATGGAACCTGTAGTTCAGTTTCAAAGAAGATGCTTCATAGGAACTAAACATGTATCAACAAATTACCGACATTGATGTAGGCAAAGGAATGTCTGAAAAACTTAAAAGACACATTAAATGATTACTTCAACAAAGAATTACTGAAACATGATATCCGATGCCCTGTTGGCACATCTGCATATATGAATAACTATGTACACAACACAATGACCAACAGAGAGCTCAGCCAACGATATTTACTATCTATCATATATGAAGTAAATTGAGCCAAATTCTTCTGAATTTTACACCTGATTTTGTTTGGTGTTCTCTACTTGTTTGTTTTTCTATTATATTAGTATTTTTGGACGATCTCCGACGAGATAATAGATCATTCTTAGTCATAGGAGATCGAGCAAAAAGGTGTGTGAAAAACTTCCAAATACCCTTCGATCACCATATTGGAATATGTATGGTGATTTGTTATGTGAGTTTAAGGAGAAAGAGAGAAATTGTCCTGGATTAATTGTTCTGACATAAAGGATAGACAAAAGAGTTGGATCAATTTTAAGTACTTCCTTATTTTTATTCACAGTGCATTATATATCAAAAGGTAAATCATCATAATATTTAAATTTCTCATATTGGATTTTCAGTGAATCTGTTTTCTATAAGGAACTTTTGAAACACGAGAAGATATGTTTTTGCACTTCAGTTGGTCAAGAGGTCTGTGTGGTGTAAGACATTGAGTTTGAATCTTACACATTCAAAATTTGCATCGGGAGAGACAAACCTCATAGATATTTTTCTCTACTACACCATTTGTAAGTTATTTCCATTTTTGATTAATATATCGTTTAGTTAGCAATACTTTAATATTGGATTAAGAAAGAAAAGATGTTTACTAAATTCTAATTTTCGTTTTATGTATTACTCTGGTTGAAAGAAAGATGCTACTGAGAAAGCAAACGGTGGACATGAAAAGGAATAGATTGCTTTTATGGAAATATGAAAGGAGGTTGAAGTTTGTATAGCAATCCTTCTTGGCAAAGAGGTAGATTTGGTATGTCAATGTTACTTACCTGCATTTTAGACATCAAATTGTTGTAGACACGTGTTTCGATCAGTTTAATTTTGTAAATTGTTCAATGTCATGTAGGTTTTTTTCCCCATATGCGTATCAACATTACTTCCTTGTGTTTATCAATTCCATGAATGAAGAGATACAAATATTCGACAATAGAAACATTGCCTTCAAGGACTCATTTTCCAAGATTTATTGGGACATTCAATGAAGTTTGGTAAATATAGACTGTACGATAGTTCATAATTAAACTTTATCTATACATTTGTTAATTGGTCTTAATGTGTGTTTTTTTTTAAATTAATTAATGTGTTAGGATGTTTTTTTCAGAATTCTAGTAGAAACAAAAACACTCAAAGGCTTCAAAATTTCAAACTAAAAAACCAAAAGTACTGAAGAGCATTGGGATCAATAAGAAACACAACAGATTGCGTATCTTTCTTGATGAGACATATGAACTTATTTGGGGAAGGAAGAAAATGGATTGTGGTTTCCAAAAAATTCAAGTAAATGTAGGTGTATATATATTTGTCTGATTCTAGTATTTTCGAATCTAAAACCAGTAGCACTCTTTATTTTGTTTGCAGGACAAAGCAATTGCACTCTTGAGGGCTAAGATTGTAGCAGCCATTCTACTTAAATCAATTGAAACAAGAATAGAGTTTTTTTTGAAGAAAGCAAAGGAGGCATTTGATAAGAAAATAGAGCACTTGATGACTATGGATCGAGAAAATTTTGGTTACAGTATGAACTCTTATTTGAAAGCTGTTGCTTAGAATGAGTGTGGTTTTTTGCTTTGATAGTATTAATGTTTTTATAATCTTCACATGCCCTTCATATATGCCCATGGATATAGCTATAAGTCCTGTTATATTGTGAGTTTGGTATACCTATTTTTTCTATAATTAGGCTGTTTTTTTAAGTTGTAAGCAATTGGAGTTGGAATGCACATTTAACGGTAAAATATATGCACTTTACGGTAAAAAATAATGCAATTTAACCTGAATATATTGCCATTTACCTCACTGAACTAATTTTTGGTTGAAGATCTTTTGCCTAGAGAAACATTGGAAGAGTTGCAGCTGGGGCCCATAGCCAGAAATTTTGCAGAACTACGCTGGAAAAGAGGTAATTAGTTGAGTCCTCACATTCATTGAAGACGTCTTGTCATATACATGTACTAGTATCCTAGTATGGCAAATTTTGGAAGCGTCTTGTCCATATACATGATCCTTAATTCCAGTTGTTTCTTCCCTCAGCTTGCTATGCTTTCAAGCAAAAAATCGCTTGACTAAGTTTTATTTATCCTCATCATTTTGCTTGTGAATGTCGTTTATATCTCATTCATTAGCACATAGAATCTGCATCTTCTGTTGATATTTTCCATTAATGAGAAGTTAAATTATGTTTATTTAAATTTTTTTTCCTGTTTTGTATAATGAACTAAATGGCTGGGTTCATTACTTACGCAGGAAATAAGTAAAGAAAAGCAAACTAACAGCAGTGGAGAAGAAAGGAGCCAAGTGAGAAAGCAACAGTAGAAAACAAAAGAACAAGAAAAAGCAATATTAAGCATGCCGATCAATTTTTGATAAAGTAGTACTAGAATTGGAAATCAATGTGGGATGATGTTTATATAAGAGTGGTCTTTTCAGTCAATTAGTAATCATGTGAACATTTACCTATAGTCGATGCCTGTGACAGTCGATATCTTCAACTAAGTGGCAAAGATATGGTGAATGACAATTATATATAATAACACATGCTTTGATTTCTTCCAATACACTGCACAATGGTGTGTCTTTGAAATTTAATAGATGCATATAGCGTTCATAGAGTAATAAGTAAGACTAGCTTAATGTCAACCTCATCTCATGTGAAGGTAAGATTTATAATCTCCTCCAACACTTATAAATCACTGCCCACACATTCTCTATGAAACACCCATTTAACAACAAGTCAAATTAAAATTTCAATTCAATTGCATTTATAATATAAAATCAAACACTCAAAGCCTAAACAGTACTATTCAAAATAAATAAATAAATAATATAATACAGGGTTATACTACTCACCATTACAAATTACAAGACAATCATATAATTTCCTAAATGTAAAATATAAAAATCAAAATCTCTCAAAATCATATCCTTTTACCATTATAACCTTCATCTTAACAAAAATGTCCGCCAGCGAATGAATGATTGGTGATTTTAGCGATGAACTGTGACTATTTGAATTTTGCTTCCAATTTTTATGGCCAGGTTGCTAAATTAAATTGTGTGGTAGTTGGACATTGAAGAAATTAAAGGTGGTATGGTGAAATGGCGAATTGTTAGGAGGGATCAGGGATGAATGAAATGGGTTTGAAAGAATTAATTGACACTCCTTTTAATCTTTTAATGACGAGAGTGGATTGATGTAAATCATCAGTAAATACATGATCCATTTTTATTTCCATACTACCAGTAGCTGATAAGTCTAACAATTAACTTGACAATTACAAATCTAAATCCAATCTCTTATACAACTATCTTTTTTAAAAGGTGAACTAAACGTAAGCTTTGCTTTAACAACCATATTTGAGACACCAGCATATCCACAAATATATTGTAACTTATTATTGAAAATCCACTTCAAAATATACGAGCTAGTAACTCCATTTATCACGTATCAACATCTTCAATGTTACACCATATGAATTTCGCACCTAATTATTCGGGGTCAATTTGGGCAAGTAACAGTTCTTTTGTGCTGCAGCTCGGATGGGAAAATGCGTAAAAAAAACGTATGATCAGGAAATAATCATAAGTTGTCCTGAGCTTGGTACTCCGTATTGCCTTCATAATCCACATTTTGAACTTGCCAAGTTTATTATTATAACCAAAAATCACAAAAACCATCAACATAATATAACTCCCATAGGTTATAGGATTTTCTCAGGAACGAACTAACCTTGATGGGATTTGGACGTTTGAAGGGATGCGAAGCAAGTGTAGCCAATGCATCGGAATACCGGGTGAAGTCAAGCCTAAAGTGAAAAATTAAATAGTTGTGGTGTCACAAGGCCATCATTGAAAGACAATCTAGCTTCTAAAGGATTGATACCAACCCGATGGTTTATGACTTCTGACTGAAAACAAGGGTGAGCGAAAGTATTTCCATACGTTTTTTAAGAGCTTGTCCTTGCAAATGCGAGCTAAAATAACGGAGTTAATTCCTCAATGGTGAGTGATTGTTTATGGATTAAGCCCTAAAGATCAGTAATTCTATCTCCCTCGGAAAAAAATTGCTATGAAGTTGACAATTGAGACAAGCTTATCACTACGCTTTTCGTCCGATGTCGGATACAATTAAGAAACGTTGTGTACCTGTCTATAGGACACTCCCAACACCGTCTATGTTGAGCACCTTCTACTGACGACTCCCTTGCAATTCACGCGTTAGTAGGAGCCCAAGTTGCGGTTGGTAGAGGTATTCAATGGTGTAGTATTTGAATCGATCCACTTCCAACTAAGTTCTTAGAGTTCTCTTCGACTCATAAATTCTATAGAGTCGTTATCATTTGCCAATCACATACCTGTTAGCAAACTTCCTCATATCATTGCATGGACATTTGTGTTGGATCGGCATGCCAATCTCTTTAATTTTATACACAATTTGCGTATGCGAAAGTACCCATGTACTAGAAAAAATGGCGTCTCACTATATGACGAAGGTAGTGATAAACAATAAGGGTAAATGCCCCAACCTCATCACAAAATTATCTTTACCGAAGATACTGGCCCAATATCGAATTAACTCATTCATTGTTTGCAAGGCCGAGCCGTCTAACTTTCAATCTTCAAGTCAAATAACCGAACGCATCAGTACATTTGCTGCATACTGATGGCTTCTCTCATACATGCCGACAATGCTTGATCAACCCCGTTGTTGTTCCTCACACTGACATTAAGCTAATAGGTCTTAGCTAAATGTCACTCACAACTCTTAGTACTTTTCTATCCTGGACTTTCCCCAATCTGCAGAATTCATCCCGCTCGTTTTCTATCTTCTACTGGTTATAAAGATCGTTTTTTAATAACATTAATCTTCTTTTTGCATTTTCCCATAAGTCGGAATCTTCCCATTATACTATCCAATCCTAGTTTTAACCCTTTTCCCATTGTTATTAGGGTTTACATCACATGCAACTAGTCTAACAACATACAAAGCCAACCACGACCTCGAAACACCTTAGACTCTTATAGGACCACTCCCCGGCTCTGACCTAATGTTGGATGTCGAAACGCATGTCCTCGATTAATAAGCGAAATACTTAGCCAACTGATAATTCTTAAAAAGGTGTAAAGCAGCAAATGAGTAACAAGAATAAATGAATTAATAGACAAGATTTTACCCGTCAACAACCCGAGAACCGTGAGAAAACCCGACCCGCACTGATGATTAATTAAGTGAAGATGATAAACACACTTAAAACTCAAGTATCAATGCCTTTAATTACCTGAACAACACAGGATGGACGCAATGCCAACTTGTCAATGCTTTGGTCAGCCTTGAGCCAATCAACAGATATAAGCTTCAAAAGGGGATCTCCACCTCTTACCTTAAGAAGGAATAACCATTTTGTTCAATAACCCTTATAAAATACTCCCAAAGATGATAATATAAACAATATAAAAAGAACTCTCCAATTTAGCTCTACTAAGCAACAAGTTCTGACCACAAAGCAACAATTAGAACTTTAAACTCATGAATCTAATAGATATCATTAACAGACCAATACTATTTGGCTGCAAAATCAGCTACAATGCAAACTGTAACATATATCTTTTCTGTTTCCACACTAAGAAACTCTAAAAATATCCACTCTTTCTAAAAACAACATTCTAAACATCAATCTTAACTATAAAAGGACTTTTGCATGCCTGTGCAGTCTAAGATTCTGAAAAGGGAAGCCAYTTTCAAACAGAGAAAATAATAATTAGAGGACCATAGATAAACAGAGATGAGATATAATAAATTAAAAATGAAATGATATATATAATCACGTTGTTCACGCTTATCTTTAAAACATGCTACAGTATATAGACCTCCTTTCCTTTTGTTATGTCTGTAAAATCAGCTTTGTTATGCAATGTGCATTTATTTCATTGCAAATGTGCAAATATTTCATAGTGAATGTGCATGTATTTTAAGGCCAATGTACTCAAATATTAGTACTAGCAGCTTGTATATATTATCATGCAATTTTGTTTAGGGAGTGCAAAAATCATTTTCTTATTGTATGATAAGAGTAATTTTAAGGTTTGTACAAGTATTACTTAGATTAACCATCATGAATTTGACATGATATGAGTCCATACAACCATTAACAAAACCACCAGCATCGTCCGTTATAGTAGCTCCTTTATAAGACTAAAACAGTAAGAACTAGTAGGAAAATCACTTCAATCATAAAACACATGAACTAGTAGAAAAAGATTAAAGCGTCACTTCAGTAATCAGTATACTTCCTGTTCGTATTTTCGCAAATCATCATTCATCACTTCAGTATCAAAATTTTACTCGATTCAGGTATCAAAAGTCATTCAAAATCACAATAATCCAAGCAATTTATAGTAATTTAACAATCTAAGTAACTATAAATCTAACCTAAAATAAAAAATACAAAATTCACAAAAAAAAAAACGCAAATTGAAATTCTATACAAAAACCTAAATTCGGACAAAAAGACTATCTCGAACAATCGAATTGAGCTTTTTTTGGGAATAAATTTGAGTATTTTTACTTCAGTCATCATCAAAAACCGAAAATCATAACTAGTACAACATGTTATCAATAAAAACAAACAAATATGCAAACTTAGGGTTTACATTGATACTAAAAAGAAAAAAATTAAAAATAAAGATAGAATTACAAAATAAAACTTACAAATGCAGCAAATTTTGGCAAAATAGCGTAGCAAATGGTAGAAAGCGTCGAAAATGCAAGCTAGTGTGAAGAAGACTCCAAAAAGCTGAAAGAAGAAGGAAGAGAGAGGGGAAAAAGGAGCGAAATAATTGAAAAAGTCTATTTATATGAAATGATATAATACACGGGTATCCATCATTAAATCGTGACCTTTGATTTAAATCTAACGGTTCATATTGTTCTCACGCTTCTCATTTTAAGGTTCCTTCTCATTTGATCCTAAATCTATATATAATAATATATATATATATATATATAAATTATATAAATATATATATAATAATATAATAATATATATATATAATATTATATATATATATTAATAGGATAGTCATGTGAAACAACAAACCTTAGGTGAAAACTAAAAACTTTTAATCTTGACCGTAGGATTTGGAGATGGACGGTCACGATTTAAATCTATGTATATCTTGTATTTCAATGCTTGTATGTACCCCTTAAAATGTAAAATGTACCCACTTATTTGGTTTTCACGTTTTCATAATAACATGTGGTTTTCACTGGATCCCTACTTCTATATATATATATAATATATATATAATATATATTATATAGAGTCAGATCCAGTGAAAACCACATGTTATATGAAAACGTGAAAACCAAAATAAGTGGGACATTACATTTATATATAATATAATATATAATATATATATATATATATATATATGAGTCAGGACCAGTGAAACCACATGTTAATATGAAAACGTGAAACCAAAATAAGTGAGGTACATTTTACATTTTAAGGGGTTACATACAAACAGTAAAGGGGTACACAAGACTTTCAAGTAACTATTGATGACAGTACACGTGTACCCCGTTTAAATCTTCAATGTACCCCAGATTGAAATACAAGTATATACATAGATTTAATCGTGACCGTCCATCTCCAAATCCTACGGTCAAGATTAAAAGTTTTTAGTTTTCACCTAAGGTTTGTGTTTTCACATGTATCCTATTTAATATATATATATAATATATATATATATATATATATATATTATATATATATATATATATATATATAATATATATATATATATATATATACCCTTTATAATTCAATAATAGGAAGTAATATATTGTACAATAAACTCATAGTTAATTATAAAGTGAAACATTCATAATTTGTATACTTCCTTCGTAATTCATTAGTTGCATCACTTTCTTTAAACGAAAATTCCACATTAAATGCATCACTTTAGTTTCTTTCCTTTTTTGGAGTGGGGACCACTATTAAAATACACATTTTTCTCTCTTATGTGGGGACCACAATTAAATTACTATTTTTTCTACACCTACTTTATTAAAATATTTATCAATACACATACTTTAATAATTTTTCTCTCTTTTTTGGCCCCACCTACACACGTCATCACTCTCTCTCAAATTTTGCCTCAAAAATCCTAAAAATACAAGTGCACGTCATCACTAATGACTTACGGAGGAAGTATTATTTTTTATGCATGGTCAATTTGCACCGACAAAATCTAGTTATCTAGTTAATTTATAAAGAAAATCGAGGCAAAACAAACCATAATATTTGACACAAACCAAAACCAAAACCAAAACACACACGCACAATTAGTTTCTGTGTGTCTGTCACCCCACAATCCCCCGAACCCACCCTCACGCCTGATTAACGTCGCCATCTTCGCCTCACTCCTCGCATCGGGGCGGACCTCGGTCTCTGGCAGTCACAGGCTTCTTCTTCGCTTTCTGAGTTGCAGATTGATTTTTCGACTCTTGGTAAGCCATTTTCGACTTTTTTTTTTTTTTCAATTCCTAACTCTATTGTTGATTTTGTTACTGATTTTTTTTTTRTAAAAATATTATTTTGTTACTGATGTCTTAGATTGATGTTTGATTGCTTAAATTGAGCTTGATTTTGAATCAATTCGTTAATCTGATTTATTTYCAATTGTTAGTCTCTTAGTCTGATTTATTTATTTACAGAATTGTTGAATGTTATTCTGTTTTTATGTTTGCAATTTGTTTATATGCAATCGTTAGTCGCTTTCTCATTAATTTTTTGTCTGATTTATTTACAACAATCTTAATTGTCAGTTTACCTGTTTGTGTTTTTATACTTGCTTTTAAATTTTGTTAAAAAAAATGTCCGGATTTTGTTAAAATTTCAATTGTTACTTGCTTAGTCTCAGATAATGATTTGTTAGCAAAATTTTTAGTGTAATTTGACTCCATTTTATTTCTTGTAATTTCACATTAGAACTTATGTATTGGAACATTTAAGTATATTTTTGTTGAAATTTGGACTTATTTATTGGTACAAATCCAAATACTACAATTTTATATCCAAATATCCATTCATTGGATGAGTTCGAACTTCGAACCCCCATGATGCGAATCATGGATCCGACACTGCTTTATGCTGCACTTGTTGTGTGTGTTGTGATGCATTCTATTCCTGGACAAAGAAATTTACTCGCTTGTTCAATTAGTTCCTTTTCTTGGGATTTTCTGTTGGCAGGACAAAGAAAATGGTGCAGGGGAAGACTAAAGAAAAAGTTGAACCTGCTGCTAACTCATCTCAAGTGTCACTCTCTGAGAAGACTCCTAGAAGTCTGAAGCGTAAAGCTAGGAATTGGAAAAGAACAAAGCAAAAGAAGTTGAAATCAAAAAATGTTGAAGGCGCCTCGCAGAGTCAAATTGCAATTGGGGATAAAAGTCGAAGAACAACTGCTAGTGCGGGCAAAGCTGGCAATCTCAAATTGAATGAAAATGGAAAGGAGAAAGGAAGCAATCTAAAAATAAGTGAAAATGGGAAGAAGAAAGGAAAAAAATTGAATTTAAGTAAACATGGGAAGGAAAAGGAAAGCAATTCGAAAGTAAGTGAAAATGGGATGGAGAAAGAGAGTAATCTGAATATAAGTGAAAATGGGAAGGAGAAAGAAAGTAATCTGATTAAAAGTGAAAATGGGAAGGAAAGCAATGAGAAGGAACGCAATGTAAAAACGATGAAAAATGGGAAGGAGAAGAGTTTTGTCAATACAAAGAAAAAAATTAAAGATAAGCAGCTTGAACAGAAAAAGGTGGCTCCGAGTTCTGAGAGAAAACTTGGTGGATTGATCTTCATGTGCAATGGAAAAACTAAACCTGATTGTTTCCGTTACAAAGTCATGGCTCTTCCTTCTGGAAAAAAGGAGGCTGTTCTTGGTATAAAGCCTGGTTTAAAGCTTTTTCTTTATGATTTTGATCTTAAGCTTTTATATGGAATCTTTGAAGCATCTTCTGCTGGGGGTATGAAACTCGAGCCAGCTGCTTTTAGCGGAGCTTTTCCTGCTCAGGTGGATCATTTCACAACCTTTTTAAAATTTTATGTTGACCAGAAATTCTGAATCTTTGTCATGTTCTTCATCACTGATAAGATGTTGGTATTCAGGTGCGCTTCAGAATACATGAAGATTGTTTGCCTCTCGCTGAAAGTGTTTTCAAAAAGGCAATCAAGGAAAACTATGATGAGAGAACAAATAAATTTAAGACTGAGTTAACTTCCAAACAGGTAAGAAGTTCAATTGCTCTATAAATATTGCTGCTTGGGTTTGAAGTGGAATTTATTTGCTGTAAATTTTTATTAGTAGCCCTTCGTGAATGACCGTCATAGACATAGTATTCTGAATTTAGAAATTTTTAGAAATGAACACTCTTATGTTTTCATTTTTTAGCCATTACACTAGATTTGAACTTATATTGCACTAAAACAAATACCAGAGGTCCACAACATTGGTGTTGAACCTTATTTTCCTGAAAAACAATTTAGGTAAGTGTACAGCAAGGGATTGGCGGCTACGGAAAATTATATGGCAACAGTTTTTTGGAGTTTAAAGATGTCAGTGCTAACAGTTGACATCCGCGAATCATACTGAATCCACAATTCACTTGAGAAGATTGTGTAAGTTGAATAAATAAATAGCTACATTCAAGAGGCACATAGTAGCTGATATAAGAAGCAATCATAAGAGTTGGCATGCGGTTTTTTTTTGGTTCAGTTGAGATTGTATTGGATGGGAGAGAGTTATAGATATCAGATAGACACCAAACCTCTGAATTCAAGGGAGAGAGAATTGTGGTGGGGAAGTTGGCTGACTAGTTGGGCACAATGGTGATTTAGGAGGCAATTTCTTCCCAATTTTCTGGTAACTCTAGCAACATGTTATTAGCTATATATCTGTTTCTTTTCTTTTTCTCCTTTTTCTGTCAAGGGGTGGGAATGAAGACTATACTGTCTCCGGGATGTTCCATGATGCTTTCCCTCCCCTGAAATTTTTGAATGTTTCCCAGTTGTCTCTCATATTGGGGATTAGTAGGGGTTTTCAAATTTTCATTAAGTGATTAGAGCAGACAGAATAGGAGTGATAAGACTGGACTAGACTGACAAATTCAAGTCTGGTCTTTGGTCCGTGTAAATTCAGGATTTCTGAGTAAAACCCCAATTATTCTTGTCTTGACTCTTGATTACTTCACCCGATTTTATATGATTTTTTTTATTTATCAGAAACCTTATACTTCCTTCGTTTTTTTAGATGTCCCATTGTCTTAAAACGGCAATTCCCAAATAGATGCCCCATTCTTATTTTTTTTTTCCTTTTTTGGATTGGGGCCCACACTTAAAATATTCATTAATCTCTCTTTTTTGTGGGGACCACATAACTTTTCCCACTTACTTCAATAAAATATTCATCAATACACTTACTTTAGCCCTTTTTCTCTCCCTTTTAGCCCCTACTTACATTATTAAAATATCCATCAATACACCTCATCAAATCATCAAATTTTGCCTCGATTTTCAAAATTTAGACAATGAGACGTCTAAAAAAAATGGAGGAAGTATGATTTTTTGGAATAAAATTAAGTTGTATAGTTGCCAGCACAAATGACAACAAACAAGCCCACTTCCTAAGTGGATTTATTTAGAGTAAAATAAAATTCCCAATTTCCATTTTCTAAAAGTCTTTCCTTAGCCCCTCCTTCCCCTCTCTCAGTAATTAGAATTATTCTTCAAGAATAATGCTGTACTTGCCTCCATTGTAGAACAATTTTATGCACCCTAGTGTGGGGACAATTTTGCTGATGAGGTTGTGACTTGCGAGTAGGCTGACCACCGGTCCAGAACCGGATCGGGATCGGCTGGACCGGAATCTCCAAAAAACTTGGACCTAGACCGGAACTGAATTCATTCCGGTCCACGACTTGTTAGACCTGTTTATTTTATTTTTTTGCTCTTTTAATTGAAAAAAAAAAATAGAAGACCTGTTGGAGCGGTTGGACTAGTTACTAACTTACTAGTTACTAACTTATCTTTGAGACTTACACTTCAAATATAATAACTTAGGGTCCAAATTAATGACATACGATCTAATTAGTAACGATTACAAACATCAAAGTTCTCAAATACTTCCAACTACATTACAACTTTACAAGTTCKTCACTTGTAAGTAATAACACATACACAATAACACACAAATTTCAATCCCACTAATATAAAAGCATAACTTAACCATTAAACCAAACTAAAGAAATATATAATAGCTTCTTCTTCAAAACATTGTGTCCACAAACACATCATCGTCCAAATCAATACATAATACATCTATTCAAAAAAACAAAAACAAAATATATTAGAAACATAAAAATTGAAAACTTTCACTTCAAAATATAATTGAACACAAGTAATGTAAAACAATACATTTCTCAATTTCTTCTAATTCTTTAACGTTTTCTTCCACTTCGACTCCCGATGCTCCCTTCCTTGTTCTAAGCCAATCTTGTGTACATATTAAAGCTTGAACCATCTTGAACAATATGCAATACAACACATCAAAGAATCAAAGATATAAATAAGGTTTTTTAAAATTATTATGTATTTGATACAAACAAAAGACAAGAGTATTTAGTTTATTACCTTAGGAGTCAATGAACTTCTAAATGGATCAAGACATTGACCTCCCGCACTAAAAGCCGATTCCGATGCAATGGTTGACAAACGGATAGCCAATATATCACGTGCCATACGTGATACAATTGGAAAACGATGTCCATTAAAACCCCACCAAGCCAAAGGATCCATGTCTTCCTCTTCCACTCCTAATTGTTCATTTATGTATCTATCAAACTTAGTATTCACATATCCACTTATTTCCTTCATTCTCTTAGCCCTATCTTTGATAGTTTTCATGTAGTCAATCCCTCCACTAACATTACAATCATCATCTAAATCCATTGACATAGATTCTCCACTTGGTGGTGCTTGAGGAACTTGAGAAGAATACATTTCACGATATTCATCAAACAATTCATATGCATATTCTTTCACAATATTAGCAAGTTGCATGCCCTTTTCTTTTCCATACATGCCGGTAAGTGTTAACTCCACAACCAACATTTTAGAATGTGGATCAAGAACCATAGCAACATAAATGAACATATTCATCTTCTTAATATTCCCCAATACTTTTCAAACTTCTTTTTCATTGAAATGGCCATGCATTGAAAGTTCAAACCAACACTTTTCTCCCATTTATTTAACATATCATAAATTGCCGCAATCTCTAACAAACCTTTATTACTTGTCACATAGTAAGAACCAGATATACGACAAGTTAAAAGGTAAAATCCCTTAAAAAACCAAACTAACCTCTCCACATTTTTCCAATCATCATTATCAAGTGGTTTTTCTGGTTTTTTATTCTCATTAGAGCTTTTAGGAACACTTATACCACTAAGCACATGTTGAAATTTCAATGTGGTATCTAACATTGTATAAGTGGAATTCCAACGAGTGGGAACATCAAATGATAAGGATGCTTTCCTATCTACATTAGCCTTTTGACTTAGGTCTTTTCACCTAGCAATTCTTGCCGGAGAATTTTTGACGAACTTCACAACATTCCTAACTCTATCAATGCACACACCATGTTCCCTAATACCATCCCACACAATAAGATTAATAATTTGCATAATGCATCTGGCATGTAGAAACTTCCCTTTACTAACAATTCCAATTCTTTCAACCATTTTCTTTAAATGGACACAAGCTACATCATTTGAGCTAGCATTGTCAACTGTAAGTGTTAGAAGCTTATCCTCGATACCCCATGACTCCAAACATGCATAACTTCTTTCCCAATAGCTTCACCTTAATGACTAGAATTTGGACAAAAATTTATTATCTTTTTATTCAATTTCCAATCAACAAACATATATATAATGAGCAGTGAGACACATGTAATTAATTCTTTGAATTGAAGTCCAAGTGTTCGTTGTTACACAAATTCTTTGACAACTCTTCAAATTTTCTTTTAAATTTGCCTTTTCAGTGTAATAAAGTTGTAAACAATCACGAGCAATGGTGAAACGTGATGGAATAGTAAATCTAGGACATGCAACTTTCATAAAATCCGTAAACCCTTCCTTTTCAACATGCCTAAATGGAAGCTCATCCATAATAATCATACGAACACATGCTTCTCTCACAGCCTATAGATTAAAAGTCCCATACTTCAATTCATTATCCTAGTCCTATCCCCCGCATGAAAGTGTAATTCAGTTTGTTTCCCACTCCCTTTATCTTTATTTTTCGCAAACGGATTATTAATACATTTCTCCGCATGATTTTTCACATTCTTTGAACTATTAATATTACCATCAGCASCAAAAGTTTTATCACAATACTTACATTCAGCGCGAACTCTATCGTCATCGTTCCAATACTCGATGTAGTAGTCCCAATATGCTGCCTTCTTCTTGGTTTTCTGTCTACTAAAGTATCAATTTAACCATAAAAACATCTTGCATAAACTTACATTGGTAGAAAATGAATCCGGTAGTGTTCCCGTATTGAGTTATTGATTACTTCTTATTTTGTCAAACCTCTCTACTATAAATAAAAACAGGGAAACATGTCACACAAGTTCATAACAATTCCAATTTATCTTATATATCAAGAACTAACAAGTAACAACAATATTTTCATCACAACTTCAAAAATCACAAGTACATACTCAATATTCATAAAAATCATGTCTTGAACAACAAATAATTTCATCACAACAACAAATTAATAGACTAATACACTTTCATTAACAAGCAAATAAACAATCAACATAAACAATTTCACAGAAATATTATACCAATTTCACAAATAGTAAACATTGAGAATTAAATAATTTTATTGAGAATTAAATAATTATAAAAAAAATGTAAACATTGAGAATTTCACAAACAGTATGCTAATATACATTATATACTTCAATTCACTTCAATAATTTCATAACAATTTCACAAACAATAACAATTTCAAAGATTTAATTTAAAATATATAAATTAAATAAATAAATAAATAAATAAATAAATAAATAAATAAATAAATTGAAAAAATCAGAATACTTGACTTTAATGGAAGATTTTGCTGGAGTGGCGAGTGGGGATGGAGCCTGCGACGGGCCGACGACTTCAAGGAGGACTGTCGCAGSCTGCGAGGAGCCAAGGAGTGTTGACGAGGTGAGATGCCGGCGAGTAGGGCTGCGATTTTTCAGGGTTTTGGTAAAGTGGAGTGAAGTTTTGGCGTCTGGGATATACTGGAGTAGTGGAGTGGTAAGGTCAGTAGGTGTGCGTATAATGGATAAGAGGAGAGTTATTAGTTTTTGAGGAAAAAAAATTATATATTTTTAATAWTTATTCCGGTCCACCGGTCCGGACGTGAAAACCCCAGTTTTGGATCGGACCGGAAGACCGGCTCTCGTAATTTCTTTGGACTTGGACCAGAATCGACGGTCCGGTCCGGTTTCAGGTCCAGACCGGACCTTTGCTCACCCCTAGTTGCGAGGGCATTTTCTTCTCGTGGAAAGGGTCTTTTCCTTTTTAGGRTGAAGAATTTTTTATTTTTATTTAAATTTAGGGGCTGCTTAGTGGTTCAACATTGGGAAAGGAAATGAATCAACAAAGAGTTAGGAAAGGAAAGGAATAAAAACKACCTTATGTTGATTGTTTGTGTTTGGTTATTAAATCAAACTCCATTCACAACTATCACAAACTTCCCACCTCTTTATCTCTTCTCCATGAAACACCTATAGCTACCCTTAGTCCCTTACCCCAAAATTCAAACCAACTCCCTCCATCATTGTCGCTCTTCACATCTCTCTCTCTCTCTCTCTCTCTCTCTCTCTCTCTCTCTCTCTCTCTCTCTACTTCATGGGGGTGGCTTGAGTTCTGTTGGGGTGGTTAGGTGGTGGATCTACAGGTGCTTTTGTGGTGATGAGGGTGGGTTTAGTTACTTTTGTGGTGGTGGGTGTATGGTGTTTAGGGTTTGTGGTAATGTGTGCGTGTTGGTGTTGGTTTTGCGGTGGTGATTGTGGTGTGTTTTATGGGTGCAGGTGTGGGGATGGTGGGTGGTAATGGCACAGGTGGGTTGGGGTTTCGTGGTAGGGGGTGAGGCTAGTCAATTTGATGTGTTGGTCAAGGCTAGTCAATGGGGGAATGGTGTGATTCCCCTGGGTGGAGACTTGGAATTATGGCAGAGGGAAATGAGAGAATTGAACGGTGCAAGGGAATGCTTTATTTGGCTTATCAAACATCACAGAGGGAATTAAGACACTTGATTACCTTCCCCTTTCTCGAAACCCTCAACCAAACTGTCTGTTGGGATAGAGTTAATTATTATTTGGCTGGTTGTAGTTTTACCTTGATAGAATAAAGTGTTTTGGAGTTCAGTTGAATTTCAGACTCTTTACATGGTTTCCAAGCATAAGAACTTGTAACAAACAAGTACTCTGTAGAACAAACCTGGTACAACTTGAACACCAAAACTAGTAGTGATTTAGATTTAGTTACTAGTCAGTAAGGGTCCAAATTGCACTTGAACTCCTAACAAACTTTATCTTATCAATCCAAAACTACAAGCAGCCGAAAAATAACAAACTCATCCTAAAATAAAATTAATGATAACCAAAGCCTAAAATAAGAAAAACCCAAAATAGATACAAGATATAACTCACTGTAGAAGTATTCAAGAAAGTGTCCTTGCATCCTCGTCATATGTACAAGGATCGCCGCTTATTTTCTGTCTCTTTGCTTCATAGCCTCATAGGTTTACATTATATTACAATGAAACTGATACAAGTGTCTTGGCAGAGAATGGGCCTAATAGGCTTAGGCTTGTCTTCTTTCACCTTATAACTTCTCATCTTTTCATGGTTTAAGTTCAGCTGGCATGATACTTTCTGTAGCTTATATCACATATGGATGCATTTTAATCTATGCAGGTGAAGAAACTCAGATCGTTATTTCGTCTTGTTCGTCAGCCTCATGTTAAGGACCACCCTGCTGTTTTGCAACCTTCGTCATCCTCTGATCCTCTTTTTGTCACTGAGGAGGAATACCGCAGCTATGGCCTTCGACCTGTAAGACATAGTTTGAGACAGGATGGAGTCCCCTATGTTCCTGTACCTGAGTCTTATGGGACTAGTCAAGGAAGGGAGCAAGTTTTCAGAAGCCCTGCTCCTATATACAAGGATACTTCT
Organism: Bassia scoparia; assembly: GCA_008642245.1. NCBI lineage: Eukaryota > Viridiplantae > Streptophyta > Magnoliopsida > Caryophyllales > Amaranthaceae > Bassia > Bassia scoparia. The sequence goes on along the minus strand of SNQN01005220.1, from coordinate 24,346 downwards.
ACTCAGGAGCAAAACTTGAGAAATCCTGTCCCAGCATATACGAATGTATCCAGTATGCAGGAGGCCCCAGTATCTGGTCCATTTTCAACATTGCGGGATCAGGCAGCTAATCGTGAGCCCCTATATTTGAGTGAGAGTGACTATCGTAAGTATGGTTTGCGAGGTCGAAGTGAGCACCCATCAATGACGCTTTCCATAACCAGGCCAATTAATGATTTTGATTCTCATCGAGAGAATCAATACCAATCTCATAATCATAATGCCTTATCTTATCCTTACTCTAGTTCACCTGTAGGTGCTACAACAATGATATCAACTGCAAGTAGGCCCATTAATGATTTTGATTCTTACCGAGAGAGTCAATATCATTCTCATAATTATATTGTCTCCTCATCTGATCCTTACTCAAGGTCAGCAGTAGGGACTATGACTTATGAGTCGTACCCCCAGTCAACAGTGACAGAGGCTTATCGTGGTGACCTACATTCTGCAAGGGGCAGTTACGCTACTGATTACCATTTACCAAGAAGCATAGCTAATGAGGGGCTGTATCCAACATATGCTTCTCGTGATCTATCTGAATACAATCAGAGGAGCCACACTGGTGATCAATCTGAGCTTGGACCTGCACCTGTCTCATCTCGATATGCATTCGCAGGAGCGTCTTATTCCTTGAGGTAAAGCTGAAAGTTCTATAACACCGTGGTTGTTTCAGGCCTTTATTTCTGCTCCCATGCTCTCTATTACTTCAATGAGAATTTGAAAATGGATGGATACAGATTTGGTCTGTTGTACATTTAAATGCTGGATGGCGGTTATTACCCATCACATCCCTAGAAGTTGTAACTGTTAATGTAGCAGATGATTATCACATTTTAATTAAGGCTGGATGTTCAATCTTTAACACAACTTTGCCCCTTTCTATTTGTTTCACCTCTGTCATGCTATTTATTAGATTAATTTGCTCAATTTTAACTTGGCGTTATAGTCAAGTCAAATGAATTTTATTTGTTCAAGGAGTTGATTGTTGATATTCTATGAAGGATGTTCAATCAGAGCGTTCTGAAATTGAATGTATTGCAGAAGTTCTTCTAGTAGTTTGTATTTCAATTTTTTTTAAGTAATTTGGAATGAAAATTGCAGTAAACTCGTTGATCTGAATTCAAACTTTATATTACATATCTCATTGCACAGAGTACTTTATAATAAGACTCTAAATTCCTCAAACTTTTCAAGAATCTCAATCACCATGATTTGACAATGTAAACAATAACTCACGGAGCATGTCAGCAGTGACAACAACACTTTTGTGTCTCTGACCATGAATTCAATATACTCAACTCTATCATCTCCAGAAAGAAGCCTTTTGAAATAATCGAGTAAAACATTCAAGTTCGACACTCCATCAGATATGCACCATAATTTGGAACACACCCGAATTCCTCAGACTTGTCAGGTATCTCATTTGGAATCTGATTGCTGGAAAAAAGCCATATGATATACTCCCCATAGATTATTATTAGCATTAAATCCAAGAGGTGGATCTTTGCTCACCGGCAGAAACAAGTCCAAACTAAGAAGCATATCCCAATTATCTTCATTTATTGTGTTTAAGGCATAGTAATAGTGATTACAAGTAGGGCTGTCAATTTGGTTATCAAGCTGATTATTTAACTGAATAAACTGCATATATAACTGAATTAACTGAACTGAAATGAACTGTAACTGAACTTAACTGAACTGAGTCAAACTGAAACTGAATTTAACTMATAATATAAAACTGAAACTGAACTGTAACTAAACTGAACAAACTGAAACTGAAATTAACTGTTTGAAAACTGAAATTAACTGTTAAAATAAAACTGAAACTGAAATTAACTGAACTGAAATTAACTGAACTGAACTTAACTGAAATGAACTTAATGAACTGGGACACTGAACTATATGCCGACTGAAACTGAACTTAACTGAACTGAGATTAATGAAACTGAACTTAACTGAAATAAAATTATTGAACTTAATAAAGTTAAACTAAAACTAAAATAGAACTAAAACGAACTAAAAAAAAATAAACATAATTTAATTGAAATAAAACTAAATAACCAAAAATAATAATTAGGAAATTTACTTTTATTATTAGATATTTTAACTGATTATTATTTTAAGATATAAGTATCAATGGTTGAGATTTGAGATAGAATAATATTTTTAATTTTGAAAGGGAATTTGAGATAGATGTAATGTTAAATGATAAATAGTAAATTGATTTGATATGAGGATAATGGTTAGGTATGGGTAATAACATGAAGACCATAAAATAATAAGTATATATGAGTTATTGCCATTGTTTCTTAACACTTTGGATGATCAATTATTGGAAAATTTGCTCATACTGTACAAACTGGGAATGTTTATTCCGCCACCAACTGAACTTGAACGAACTTGGTCAACTGATTGACTGAACCGAACTTGGTCAACTGAATTGAACGAACGATACAAAAAACTGAACTGAACTGAAACCGAAATTTCGTTTTAACTGAATTGAACTGAACCGATACAACCAAACTGCAACTGAACTGACTGAATTCGTTTTAACTGATTGAACTGAACTGTACTAAACTGACTGTTCAATCGTCCAAAACGAACTGACTGATGAATTGGTTGAACTGAATTGAACCTGACTGTTTAACTGAACTGAATGAACTGAATGTTTTATCGTTAAAGCTGACATGACTGGAACTGTATTGAACTGAACCTGTTTGGGTTCACATATGAACTGTTGATCCGAATTTGACAGGCTAATTACAAGCATTGCAAAACACTGTACAGATAAAAGTTTTGCTAAGGTTGTTTTAATTGCAACTAATAGTTTTCGTCAAATTAATGCACATGTAACTAGAAGTTGAATTTTAAAAAGCATGCAAAGGGGTTTAAAATTGGACTTTGGCGTCAAAACGTAACCTGCACCACGATGCTTTCAATAAAGAAGTGTTTCAGACCTAAAGAACCTTGTAGACGCTGAAGAACCCTAATTGAACTTTAGTTGTGTGTGATAATAAATTTGTGAGTGATAGATGTGACTGAATGTAAGAAGATATAATATATATATATATATATATATATAATATATAATATATATATAATATTATATATATATATATATATATATATATATATATATGAATCAATCTTCAACTCTTCGAACCAGTGCCCCAAGCGGTTTTCCCTTAACTTGTTTGCAATATCTGCAACACCAACTTTCCTGCGTATAACTTCATTTCTTATTCGGTCTCGTAGAGTGTTCCCGCACATCCATCTCAACATCCACATCTCGGTTACCCCTACCTTTTGAATATGTTCCTTCTTGGAAGCCCAACATTTTATACCATATAGCTATACTGGTCTTATAGCAGTCCTGTAGAATTTTCCCTTCAGCTTTAGTGGGATGTTTGATCGCACAACACTCCCGTAGCCGCTCTCCATTTAAGCCACCCTGACTTAATCAAGTGGGCCACATCCTACTTCATTAATTGTCCCCTGTTGTGACCCAAAACAACATTCTAAATACTCAGTCATCCTCCGACTTAGCTTAAATCCTCGATATTCCAACCTTTGTCGCCAATGCTCCAACTTTACACTAACCCCGGTTTTAGTTTCATCCACTAATAAAATATCATCCGCAAATAACATACACCATGGTACCTCATCTTGGATTAGCCTTGTCACTTCATCTATAACCAATGCAAAAAGGAAAGGGCTCAACGCTGATCCTTGATGCAAACCAATTATTAAAGGGAAATCCTTTGTCAATCCATCACAAGTCTTCACATTTTTTTACATACCCTGGTACATGTCCTTAACTAGGTCAATATACCTTTAGGGAATACCTTTTTTCAACATTGCCCATTAAAGTACCTCTCTTGGTACATTGTCATAAGCCTTTTCTAGATCAATGAAAATCATATGGAGGTCCTTCTTTCTCGCTCTATAAAACTCCATCATTTGTTTTTACAAATGAATTGCTTCCTTTGTGGATCTCTCAAGCATAAAACCAATTTGGTTTTCGGATATGCTAGTACTACAACAAAATGCTTCATTTACGACTAAAAATTACAGCCACACGCATTTCTGGTCGTAATTAACAAGAATTTACGACTAGATTTGAAACTGGTCGTAAAAAGTATGATAATGTACAACCAGGCAGAATTCTGGTCGCAAAAGCCAATTTCTCGTCGCAAWAATAATAATAATAATAATAATTACATCCATGTGAAAATCTCGTKGTAAAAACTAAGGCCAACATTGTAAACCGCGTACAAAATCTCACCCAAAATTTCACTCAAAATTTGAATACCCGCGTTCACTATCGTATCCAGATTATGCCTTTCATATTCCACTCCCACTTGTCCATTTTTTCTCTAAATTCACGATTCTACTTTTATCCCCTCTCTCTATTTCTCTCAATGTTCAACCTCTCATCTCTCATCTCTCATCTTTGTTGTCTTGCTCGCGAATTCTACCGCTCATCACTCTCATTTCTCTCTAGATTTTCTGAAAATTGCGAGATCTAAAGGTTAGTAATACTCATTTGGATTTTTTTAGGGGTTTCGAAATTTGCGGGTTTTTATTTGAATTTGTTATGGGTTGTGTGATTCTAATTTTTCAAGTTACTAAGTTAAATTTGTTCTAGTTTTCAAGTCGAATTTGTTCTTTTTTGTAGTTCCAATTTTTTTTGTAACTTTAAGGGTTTGTGATTGAACAATTACTGGGTTTTTATATTATGTTGAATTTTCTATGTTTGATGCCAATTTTCTTTCAATTTTCTTTCAAATCTGGTAGCAGTTGGAGTATCAACCATTTTATAGGTTGTTCAACTAATATGGTGTTATTGGTCTATTAGATGCAGTATCAACATTTGCTCAGTTTGTGAACCCAGAAAGTTGTTCTACCACAAAGTTAATTCAAAGGCAAAGCTGCAATATTAGATGAAGCTGTCAAATTACATTTTGGATTTATTCTTTMTGTCTTGTATTTTAGATCTACTGAATACATTTATTTTCTAATCTATGTAATCCACATAGTTTTTATTGTATATGATTCTTTGATTTTAATGAGATTTATACTATTGTTTGATTGATTTTAATATATGATGGTTCTTTGCTTATTTTTGAGTTTGTGAGTTTTTTTTTTTACAAGAGTTTGTGTGTTTATTTGATTAATAAGTTAATAAACGAATGCTTTGGAATGAAATTAGCAAATCTAAATATTTGCTAATTTTTTTAAAAGATATTTATTTAGTAATTACGACCGGATTTTCTAGTCGTAAATGATAACTTCTTATATTTTTATTTAGCAATTACAACAAGAAAACTGGTCGTAAAGGCTAACTAATTGCGATGAGAATAGTTCTTGTCGTAAAAGAGATATTATGACGAGCCAATAAACTGGTCTAATGACATTTTTTCATTAACGACGAAGCCTTTTACGACCACCGATGACCACACGCGTTTCTGGTCATAAAAGGTCTTTTACAACCAGTTTTGAGCTTTTTACGACCAAAAATCTGGTCGTTAATGGCTGTTTTTCTTGTAGTGTAGTGCATTTTCCTTAYCCGATGTTCTATTAACCGTCCCCACAATTTGATAGTGTGGCCTATAAGCTTGATTGCTCGGTAGTTAGAGAAATCCTGAGCATCTCCTTTGTTCTTATAAACTGGAACCAAGGTGCTCTTTTTCCAATCTTGAGGGATCTGGTCACATAGTGTTCCAAATCTTGTTGAATAACTCTGTTAACCAATCAATACTAATCATACCCAAACACCTCCATACCTCAACCGGTATACCATCAGGCCTAACCGCTTTCTTCAATTTCATCCTCTTCATTGCAACCTCTATCTTTACTCTTCTAATCTTTTGTACATCCCCTTGGCTTCCATTAAACAATTCATCGAAGTACTCTTTCCACCTTTCTTTGATGTCCTCATCTTGAACAAAAATTCTTGTGGTTCTTATCTTTGACACACTTCACCATGCCAATAACCTTCCTCGCCTTTTGTCATCTCTTTGCCATCTTATAAATATCCTTTTCTCCTTCTTTAGAGTCTAACCTTTCATAAACCTCATGGTAAGCCTTTTCTTTAGCTTGCCGCACTGCTAACTTTGCTTTACTTTTAGCATCTTTATATGCTACATAGGTTGCATCACTCCTGCTTTTTCGCAAGGTTAAATAAAAATCCCTTTTTTGTTTAATTGCTACTTTCACCTCTTCATTCCACCATGAAGTGTCCTTATGCACCATAGTTCTCCCCCTTGATTCCCCTAAGACCTCTTTGGCCACTCATAGGGAACAATTCTTCATTTTTGACCAAGGTACATCGATGTACCTCTCCATCCCAATTAGCCTCGTTGATCACTTTTTCAATGAAAACATAAGCATTTGCATCCTTTAAGGTCCACCATCTTATCCTTGGCCCCCTTTGACTATATGCTTCTTTTTCGCACTTTCTTTCAACCAGATAGTCATCACCAAGAGTTTGTGTTGGGTAACAACACTCTCTCCTAGGATGARCTTGCAGTTTACGCATCTTTGTCTATCCGCCCTCCTTGTGAGCAGAAAGTCTATTTGAGTTGCATTTGCACCGCTCCAGAAGGTTATCAAGTGTGAATTGTGCTTCTTAAACCAAGTACTAGCCAAAACTAAATCATAAGATTGAGCAAAATCCAAAATGGTCTCTCTGTGGGCGTCTCGTTTCCAATACCCAAAACCTCCATGAACACTCTCAAAGCCATCACGCCTTACCCCAACATGRCCATTCAAGTCGCCACCAATGTATAACCTCTCTGAAGGTGAAACACCTTGTACCACCTCATGGTCCTCATCATTGTCTTCCCAAAATTGTCGCTTCTCCTCCACTCTTAAACCAACTTGAGGCGCATAAGCACTAATAATATTAACAATCTCTTTACCACATAATTAACTACTTCTGTAATCCCCCGTAATTTTCGAATAGCTATAATTATGTTTTCTTATAAACATAAAACAATTATTCCATAAAACGATGCGAGTTATTTAAATTCTATTTAATTTTTATTATCTTCGCTTAAGATATATTTTATAAATTTATTTTTAGTTGGTTTTATTTTATTTTATCCAAACAAAAAAAAAGAGATATTCAAATTTATCTAACTAAAACCTAATTTATTAAAAAGGGTTTTAATTCCCCTTACTCCTTCCTTACTCATACTTTACGCCACTTTTGCATTCACTTTCATTTTTTTTTAAAAAAAAAGGAAAACGAGAGAGAGAGACGAGGGTTGCGCTGCTACTGCTTGTGCGCTGCCACTGCTTGTGCGCTGCCACCTGCTGACACCCACTGCCGCGCCACCTGCTGCCACCGCCGGAGCCAACGGAGCCGCTGACCAGGAGCCCGCAACCCTGCTGTGTTGCTGCGTTGCTCTACTGCCTGCGGTTGTTACTGCTGTGTACTGCGCTGGTTGCTGCGTTGCTTTGCTGGTTGTTGCGCTGCCACCATCGGCGGCTTGCGGCCACCACCGACCACCACCTTCGGTCGTCTCTCTCCCCTTGCTCCTTCTTTATTCTTTTTCCTTCTTCCATAATCAATCCATGTTTATTTGGTTTTAATTAACAAGTATTTACAATCAAATTATGTATTATTGCTTTGAGTTTAATCTCCAACGAATTGTTAGTATTATTAWCTRGTTTTGATGATTTTAATTAAAGCAAATAATTTTCAGATTTGTATAATTATAAAATTAGGGCTTTAAATTGGGGATTTTCATGTTTTAAGAGTTAAGGATTGATTAATACTAGTCTCGTGTCATATAAAATTGTATGACGATTAAAAATTGAATTTTTATAGCTTTAAGTGAAATTTCAGATTTAATTACCAATGAATTTTGAGGTTTTAATGATCCTAAATCATGTTTTTGTTTGAAATAAACTTGTTTATGAATTACTATATATGTATACAAGCTTAAACCTTGTTTTATGCAAGTATTAATAAATTTCAGATTATTAATAAATAATTTTGAGGCTATGAGTATTGAAAATAATGGGTTTTCACATCAAAATCAATGGTTTAATATATTGTACCACTTGTATGCATATGCTTTTGAGTTTTAAAGGTTTCATATTAAAGGGAAATTTTCAGAATTGTTCAATGAATTAAGTTGTTGAAATTTCTTATTGAAAAGTTAGATTTTCATGATTTTTTCAACTAAGACTATAGTATATTATTCTACTATTAAATGAGGTTTTGTGAGGTAAAAACATTGTTCAAATGGTTTTCGAGGCTTGTTAAGTTTCTTAGTATTGCTGTAAATTACGTGCAAGTGTGTTGATTCGAGTTTTGAAAATGATAGGAGGACTTCTAGAGTCGATTTCTGAAGTATTGGATTGACTTTTATTCAATTGGCTCAAGGTACGTACTACTTGCGAAATCCTTGACGTATATGTATATGTATCCTTGATGTCTATGTTTCCTTGGAATTGTTTGGGAGCACGAATAAGTCATCTATTGTGTATTGGATCGATAATTGAGGAACTGTGGAATATTAGGAATTTGGTTTGTTCATGAGGTTTGATATGAGGATTGATATTTGTTATTGCCTTAATAGTTGGTTTGGTCTATTGATGGCATAGTGGAGTCAAGTATAATTGCTTCATGAGGTTGTTTATAATAAGGATGAATTAAGTGGAGTCAAGTATAACTTGCTCATGAGTTATGTTATTACTCGTTCATGATATGAGGTGTGATTCGAGTAAAGGGAAGTATTCAAGTCTTAATGACGAGGTTAGTTGGCTTGTCCAACGGTTTATTAATTAAAGGAAATATTGTGTTAAAAGAATTGCAATGTGGGTTGTAGTCTTGATTGTGAGTCATATGATCTTGCCAAATAATTAACAATTAATAATGAAATATGAATGAGCAATAAACTCTGGATTTGTGCACGTCTAGAGTTGACATCTGGGGTTGGGGTTGCATATTATTCGCTTCCTTACTAGGGCCGTCTGATCACGCGTCTCTTTATATTTATTTTAAAAACGGATTTTATCAAATGGGTTTTATCCAAATGGGGTTAGTTTGAGATCTCATCTAACTATGGTGACGGAGTCGCGCCCGTTCGCATCGTGGTTTATTGAATTTTTTGATGCCTTTCGACGGGGAGGCATGGGGATGAACTATGTCACCTTGTGTGTCTGGTTCGAATAGTGGACCTTGTGTCTGGTTGAATTGTGGCACCTAGTGTGTCTGGAATTGAACTGTGCACCTCGTGTGTCTGGGATTTGGACAACCTTGTCTGTTGCTCATATCTTAACAAATGTAATGAATGTATTGAGTCTTATATTGGAGTCGAGTGAGTCATTTTGTAGGTACAATCTAGTTAACAGAAGCAGTTGAGGATTTGGGATTGTATTGTTTTGGAGCAGCTGGTGTAATATTTAGTTATGGTTTTGGTTTGAGTTTGGGGTCAACTGTATATATGTAAATGTTGTTAAGTGGTTATGAATACCACAGTTGGGTCTCTTGTTTTTAAGCAGGTGTCGTAACTTGGTATGTCCAGTTTTTAGGGGAGATGCTGTCCGTTTTATTTTTGATTCCGTAATTTGTATGTACTCAGCTTTGCTGATTGCGTGTTTTTGTGTTTTGTGTGTTGTCCACATTTTCTTCCTTTGGTGGACCTGTGATGATCCTTATTTCACTTGAAATTATGGAGCAGACTTTTACAGGAACTTAGTTATTCATTATATCACAAATTAGTATTCTATTTTCTTTTATCCTTTGAGCACTATTTTCATACTTATAAACCAGCAGTACCAAATTATCTAGACCCTAATCTCTATCTGCCAAATTGTCGATGTAATTCTACAAGGACTCGCACTTCCTTGACTTTGAACGTGTCTTCCTTGAGTTCTTCACATTTTTCACAATAAGCTACAGGAAACTTTTCCTTCTCTTATAGGATGTCCTATGCTCACCATTAAGACTTAATATTCTTGATCAGTAGGAACCTTATAACACATCATAAACATCATCATGGACTTAGATATTAACAATATGAGTTTGCTTTCTGGTTTGGAGTGCATTCTCAAAAAGTAGGTTTCAACACTTTTTTTTTATATATTTATTTTTTCCTTTCTCTTGCTTATTCCTTTTCTTCTTTTTCTTTCCTTGCCTAACAAACTCACGTGAGTTTGTTATTAATATCAATAATATATCTTTTGCTTCTTTTGTTTCTATTTATTTGGCAAGCTCTTCTATTTCCTTTTGTTTACCTACATACCAAAAACACAAAACATAATATTAAGTATCAATTATTATAAAAATAGCTATAAAATAATATAATGCTACAAAATAAAGTCTAAAAAAGAAAAGTTCTAATTTAATAAAATAACTAAGATAAGTTGATTATAAGACTAATATTAGGGACTAAAATTATGACATATTACGCACTCATCAAAGCTAAAGACTTGATCTTTAGTTGATGCGCACATCTTGTTGTATGGTTTTGATGACTAGTTGTAAGCCCCTTGAGGGTCGTTTTCTTGGTTTTTTGCATGTTGAGACCTTTCGTTTATATTTGTCATGGTGTCCGTTTGTTGTCAGACCTTTTACCTTTCTTTTCTTGTAGCATGCCAACCTGAACAATAAAAAAGTACAAGCTTAAAAAAGGTTATAGTACGACAATATCCTTCATGAACATCTACCAAAAGTTCTGCCCCCTTCTCGGGAGTCACACACTTCAACAACAGATGGCTATACGATTTCTTGTACAATTGTCCATTCCAGAGAACAAACCAAGTGTCTCGAACCTTAACGTATTTTACTTCAAATGGATATGTCGGAAGGGTACGGTGCCATTTACCCTTATACTCAACAATTGCATTCATCCAAGTGTTGCTTCTGTCTATGAAGTTAGATTCTTCCAAAACATCTATGCTCTTTGACTATTTAACTTCCCAAAAGACGGTTCGAGGGGTACTTCCCGTAGCTGAACTTGCTAGCTTAAAGAGAGTGTCGGCTTGATTGTTCTGAAATCTGGGCACCTGAAGCAGCAAGAAACTGTCTAAGTCCTTGATCTCAGCCTTAACCATTTCCATGTATTTCAGCATATTCACATCTCTTGCCTCATATTCACCATTGTCCTGACTGACGATCAATTGTGAATCCGACATTGCTTCTATTCGTCGTGCCCCTACTACCTTGCACATTTTAACACCTGCGATCACAACCTCATACTCGGCCTCGTTGTTTGTGGCTTGGAAGTTAAACTTCATAGCATATTCAAAAACATCACCTTCAGGAGAGCGAAACTGAATGTCTGCCCCACAGCCATCCTGAGTAGRCGAGCCATCGACACACAACTTCCACACATTGGGCACCCCCTCTAGTTGCGGGGGGGGGCTAGTCAGCTCGACAATTAAATCAGCCAAATCTTGCCCCTTGATTGCCTTTCTTGGCTCATAGAATATATCAAAGTCGTTCAACCATATTGCCCATTTAAGCATTCTCCCAGATGATTCCAAACGGGTGAGGGAATCTTTGATCAGCTATTCAGTATAAACAACAATTCGATGGGCAGCAAAATATGGTCGAAGCTTTTGACTTGCCTTCAAAAGTGCAAGACCAAACTTCTTAGGTGTGGAGTATCAAATTTAAGCACTTTGCAAAACATGACTGATGAAATAGATAGGAAGCTGAACACCATCCCTTTCGGCAACCAAAACTGCCAAAAACAGCATGCTGGGACACAACGAGGTACATGTATAGAGTTTCTCCCAATCGAAGGCTTACCGGACGAGGAAGGGTGTGAAGATGTTCCTTTACTTTGGCGAGAGCTTCTTCCGCCTCAGGAGTCCATTCGAACTTTGTGTTTTTCTTGATTGCTTTGAAAAAAGGCTGACACTTATRCCCTGACTTCAAAAGAAACCTACCTAAGACGGCCAAACAGCCGGTGAGCTTCTGCACATCTTTCACGCTCCTTAGTGAGGACATGTCTAGTATTGCTTTCACCTTATCGGGGTTAGCTTGAATGCCCCTCTCGTCGACAAGATATCCAAGCAACTTGTCTGACGTGACACTAAAAATGCATTTCTTGGGAGTTAGCTTCATCTGAAAATGTCGACGCATCTCAAAAGTCTCCTTCAGATTCGACGGGTGATCTTTGGCAAGCTTGCTCTTTATGATCATATCATCAATGTACGCTTCGACGTTACATCCCAATTGTTTGAAAAACACTGCATTCACTAACCTTTGAAACATCCCAAGAGCYTTTCGCAGGCCAAAAGGCATGACCTTATAGCAATACAAACCATTGTCTGTCACAAATGTAGTCTTATCCTGGTCCTTGACCTTCATTGGAATTTGATGAAATCAAGAGAATGGGTCGACAAAGCTCATAACCTAATGTTCAGTTGTCGAATCAACAAGGTTGTCTATCCTAAGAAGAGGAAAAGGATCTTTGGGGCAAGCCTTGTTTAGGTCAGTATAATCGACACACATCCGCTAAGTGCCATTCGACTTGGGGACCAAGACCACATTCGCCACCCATTCCGGGTATTGGCATTCTCGGATATATTCGGCATCAAGTAATTTTTTCACTTTCTCGTCTGTCGCTTTGCTTCGCACCGAACCCAGGTTCCTCTTCTTTTGTGTCACAGGCTTAGTCGATGGATCGACCTGCAGGGCATGTTGAGCAATCGAAGGGTGGAAATTAGATATGAAAATACATTGTCGATTAGGATACCAAGATAGAATACGGAGCCACTAACGAACGACAAAGTTCCATGTTAACCTAATTTATACCACGCGAAGCCGGTACCCAACTGGTAAACCCAAACCGATAAAATGGCACCCTCTTTTCGTTGGAAAGATATACCTGAGCAAATATAAAGCCACTGAATTCAGGATATATTACATACGTCAAAAATCTTCATACAGTCGCAGAGAAAGGATAGCATGAGATAGGACTAATTTACAGGGGGATAAGGTTGGTGAGAAATTGACCAATCGAGGGATCTTAAATAAGTGAGTATTGTATCTGTAAGGGTCGAAAACTAAAGATTTTTCTTCCCGTGGTACTCACCACATACTATTCGAGCCGAGGCGATACTGTAACCACCCCTAAATCAGAGGGAAAGAGTCGGTAAGGAAAGTAGATGCATTGCCGTGGTGCAAGATCAGTTTACCCTTACTGACTACCTCTTTTGGCCGAGAGCTTCTTCCGCCACCTCAAAGGAGAGAGGCGATTCGAAAAAAACATCCATCTTTTCTGGTGGGTAAATTTCTATTGCACTTGAGTTAGCTCGAAATTTATGATACACAAACTCAGAAGGAAAACATTTTCCCGAGTAGCTATCTTTTTAACTATCAATCACCAAGTTATCGTAGTCTCTGGGGGTCGTTCAAAAGTATGTAACAGTACCATCCACCCTAAGCACGTCAGGAAATGAGATTCATGGCATTTATACTATATAGATAAATATTGTCACGTAACATACTTGTATCTTGATAAATTTACTCCTGTATACCTTATTAGTCAATATAACAAAATTCAAGAGCGCGTTTGCATGTGTCTCCGAGAACTGGTGGATTAAACGATTCGTGGTTATTTATTGAAATTGTGAGAGAGCCCAAAGCAGTGAAGGAACAGTCCAAAGTTCGCGATGGAAGTTTTTCATCGGTATCGCTAAAAAACTGTAAAATAGATTTATATTACATAAACAAAATCAAATAAGGGAGATAGAAACACATAGCATTGGCACACATTGCGTGTCAGTCTGCTGTTCCCTGCTGTGCTTGGCTTAGTACAACATTGAGTGGCATAGAGTTCATGGGACTATGTTCTAAAAGGATACTATTGGCGGCTCTTCAACCTGTACGCTTCGATTAACCAAGGAATAGAGACTGTTACACAATAAGGAGCCCGAGGAGATTGTAGGGCATTCCTATGAATGTTGGTGTCCACTCTCGTTTCATGCTTGAGTAACAAGTTGTAATATAATCCATAGTCAGATGTTACCTATGTCTGACCGTGACATGCGTCGAAATTAATTAAATTATCGCCTGCATTTATTGGGTGCCCAAGTAAGTAGATGGGCGTGCTTCATCTTGTATAAATGACCATTCGTTCGAGCTTAAGGCATCCTACTTCAGAGGACAGTCGTCCCTTTCAAGGATCTCGATATCGGGCATGAGATCTTTGGCAAAGACTTGCTCTTTTATGATCATATCCATACAAATCTTGGGTGGGCGGTTCCGTTGTACGCGACTTTGTATGCATAGGTAGTGTATCATCTTCCGAGAATAAGTCGCTGTTTCCGATGTTTGACATCCCAATTGTGGTTTGGAAGAAACAGCTGTGTGTAGCCAATATCACCACTAAACCTTTGAACATCCCAAGAGGCATTTCGCTTCGGGCCCAAATTATGGACTGACCCCCCGCCCCACCCTCTCTCATCCCCCCTCTTATGCTAATTCACAAAACCAGTTTGTACTGGTACAGAATTATTGGTAAGTCCGTTAGAATTTCACTTAGGATACCTGCTTGACACCTTCCACGTAATTGAGAAGGTATGTAGGGATAATTAATTGAAAAGTTGCATCAGAAAATCAAGACGGAAATTTTACTGGGAGGAGCAGTGCGGTAACGTAGCATCGTTGCGTTTTATTCATGGGGAGTAGGTGAAGGCGTACTTTTCATTACCTTATGTGCTTCTGACTTTATCCGCATTAACTCTGTGGGAGCTGTATTTGATGGGGGTGGTCAGGTTACTTGTTGGATTGGGTATCGTAGATTGATCGGAAGTCCACAGCTCGGAACACATAGGGAGTGAATCATATGCCTGAATTTTGTGGAAGATAGAAGGGAGAGAATCGGTAAAGAGGATATAGGAGTCAGCATAAGTAGTGAGAGGAGGAACAGGTAAAGAGCCTCTGTTGTCTTAAGTGTCCCAGAGATGCATGAATTCGCATAAATACATATCGAGCAAAAGTGCCATTAACAAACATGTTCAATTTCAATAGAAACAGAAGTGGTGTGAGCACGCAGTTCGGCTGGACGGGTATAGGCCGGAAAAATAATAATTCTTAGACCAGCATGTTGGGCTCAGCTAATTATATCGCCGAGAAAAAACAATTTAATCATAATAAACACGGGATCATCAAAAGACAGGTTAATATGTGACGGTACGTAACCTTGGAACACTCCAACCACTGAGTTGTAAGATCCCGTACATTAGGGTAGGCAGAGGACGGGATAATCCCAACTTGTTATAAGCACAAGTTTACGTAAGCCCGAAGTCGTTACTCACGTAACTTTTAGCTCAGCACCATAACCATACGCATATGTAGCCATACCTCATGCACTTATTGCTGCCATTTGAGGCTCGAAATTATCTCAATCTTCTCCCCATTCATTCTTTTTGTGAGAATCCGATTTCGCTTTGTTCTTTACTACCTATTTCTTCTCTGTCTAAGAAATTTAAGCAAGATAGGTGAGTAATTATTATCCTGATTTTGAATACGGAATCGATTTTATTTCATTAAATTATGAAAATGGTATCGGTAAATGCTGATTTTCGGGGTGATGGAGTTATTTTATTTCAGAAAGTCATGTTACATTTTGTTCTAACAGAATGAATTTTTGCAAAGGGCTAATGAATGATGATTTGAGAGAGGTTTGTTCTGTGATAATGGGATTTTCGGATATACCGTTTTGGGGGTTATCAGGAATTAGTTAGGTGACTACGACTATGCTTTACGCAGGAGTGTTACAGGCTAATCGGAACGAGCGAGCTTTTAAGTCATTAAATTTGTGAAGGATGAGCTTTATTATATTTGATATTAATTTCGGCATTCGAATGATAATTTATGTTAATTACTATTGTTACATCATTTCATCTACGTTTTTGTTTATAATTTTTATTAATTCGTCGTTTTCCTATTCATTGTTTTGGCTTGTCGCCCAGTAAATCAATTCATGATACGGAAAGACCATTCTGTTTTCCACTGACATTTGACCTGTGGAGCCATACCGTATAGCCGTTAAATAACGATATAATAAAATAATCATTATCTTCTCATAGTCGACTCTTACGTTGATATAAATCATTGTTAGTTATTTGGTCAGGTCCAGTTTGAGGTTTAGATATATCCATCACAGGTCTCTTCTTGTGTGCACAGTCGGCCTTAGTAGTCGATGGAAGGTCGACCTGGCAAGCGGCTATGTGAGCAATCGAAGGGTGGAGTCCCCCCGTGGCATTTCTCCTATGACAGTTAAAAGAGCAAGACCTCTTTAAAGCTCAGAATATACCATCTTCGCTGATTTCTTGAGCAAGAGAGCCGGGATGCAATTGATTGGCAAATCCAGCTCACGAAGACCATACCCCTCCGGGTATAGATTTGGATTTAGGACGTATTCTGCGGCGTGCCGTCACCACGAGGGCATCAAACCGATTTAGGTCCTGCGAGGCAGGCTTGATATACGACCCGATGAACGGCCCCATTGCCTCTTGAATGGGACTCTCGTGGACCCAATCCTTTACCTAGTATGGTCTCCGGATTTTCTTTTCTTTTATGAGCTGGGTGGAACATCCACTTCCCTCTTTCTCAATTCCCCCCTAGTAAGGACAGGCTTGAGAGTGGTTAGGTAAGCACTCTGCGATCCCGCTCGTCCCGCCATTTCTGCGGCTGATCGGTTCCGTGTATTGACCTCCACATCGTCATTGGTTGTCCATCCTGGACAAAATTCAATCAAGCCACTAACAAGAGATAAGCATATAGTGACACACTTTTTTTAAGCAGTAAAATAGTGACGGAATCTTCTCATAGCTTTTACAGGTCAAAAATCCATTAGTGTTTTTGACCGCTGACTTTTAAAACCGGGTCAACTAATTTTTAAGGCAAATATTTTGTGACCCGCCCCCGCTTATTTATGGGTCCTAATATGAGTGAAGCTAAGTTGTGGAACTATTCTACCCAGACTTGGGAAAAAAATATAAAGAAATAGTCGATTGTTTGTTGGAAACTATTTTGGGAGTCAAAATACCCTTGTTTAATAAATGTGCCCGCCCTTTTTTCTAGTCACTTAGTATTACTACATTGTGCGACCCTTTTTTATCACAAATTTAACTACTTCTTATAGTCGCCCCCGTTCCTACTAACTAATATCTACTCTCCTAAATATTTGACGAGAAAAATAGAAGTCACTAATGTTACTTTTTTTATTTTAACCAGTAAAATTGTGACCATCCGCCTTTTTAGTCACTAAATAACTTACTTTCTAAAATAAATAATCTCCTAAAATTTGGAACGAGAAAAGAGTTCACCACGAATTTAAGCTTTTTATTTTTACATATTTATTTTTACGCCCATGTCATATATAAACTGTAGATCAAATTTTATATTTACAATTTGTTAATCATTTATTAATCAGTTATATATATATAATATATATATATAATAATAAACATATTAAAGAGAAATATTTTTAATTAAATAAAAATTTAAAGTAAAATAATATAAATAATATACTATATATATATTAATATATATATAGTAGAGTTAAGGTAAAAGGTCATTATGCAATCATTAAAGC
>SNQN01005219.1:0-14046 GCA_008642245.1 Bassia scoparia | reverse complement strand
GTGGCAGAAATTTGTTTTGATACTATGTCTTTGGGTTGATTATTATGTTCCTAATTGGAGGATTTGAGGTAATGTTTGAGATTTTACTTTTTATTTAGATTTTCATGATTTATGGTGTTATTTTTAATTTTAGTTTTTGTAATCTATGGTTCAATTTTTGGATCTGTGAAGTTGGTTTGTGAAGTTGTGCGATCTGTGATTTATGATGATTCATTGGCATCCACATTATTGGTTTGTGAAGTTGTGTAATTGACGTACATTGAGCATAATTTTTTTGTCACTTGTTTGTTTGTTGATGTATATACTGCATATCATTACACTTAGTAATATTTTTTTCTTTTTAAGTTACATTTAGAATTTATTCTCATCATTAACWGCTACTAAACACGCCAATGACGTACTTTGAATGTTATAGACTTATAGATCATATAATAGTTCAACTGTTCATGTATCTGGTTGTAAAAACTTGTCATTATTTGTGTTATTTGGGGCTTGAAACCTGATACTGCACTCACTTCCTTTTTGAAATTTGCAATTCCATCAACGATGGTAAGTTCTTCATGTGCTAGGCTGCTAGTGCTAACTATTATTGTTAATGTTAATTTATATTGATTTCTTTTGCTTTAGCTCCCCCTTAAACACCTTTGTGTCATCGATTCCCTAAACACTAATACTCAAATGATGCTCGATTATTTTCTTTGGCAGAAAATGTTGACAAKGTGACTATATATGCGAGGTTAAAGTTCATCCCACTAAAGCTAAACAGTTCAAAGATCAATTGAAATTTCGAGTATATGCTAGTCCGAGTTGTATCATGGTGTTTGATATTACGATTGTTGTCATATTGTAATTGTAAGCTCAGTATATATTTTTAGTTTTTTTAATGTATTTAGTTGAAATTTTTTATGTATCATACACTGATTGTTTTTTTGTACAACCGATGTATATGTACTATTGATTTTTTAATAAATAAAAAAAGGAATTATTTGGACAGTTATTATAGAGCTTTACGATTATTTTTATTTTAAAAATAGCAACAAAAGCTCCAGGCTTTAAAAAAACTAGAGCTTAAAATTGGGTTAAAAGCTTCAGATGTTTTAAAAGCCCGGAGCTTTTAGTGGGTTAAAAGCTCCAAGCTTTTAAAATACCTGGAGCTTTTAACGCTCTAAAAGCTCCAATTAAGGCATTATTATATCTTCTAAAGTACCAGCTCCAAAAGTATTAGGCAAAACTTGGAGCTTTTAGTGGTTAAAAGCTTGGAGATTTTGGCTTTTTTCTACTAGTGCTAGGACACTTTTATTTATGCATAATATTGTAGTTTGTGATGATGATGATGGTTTTGATATTTGTCATATTTGACATGATACACTAAATTGAGGAGGAATGTTGAAATTATTTAGTGTATATGTGTTTTATAACAAGTTTGTTTGATTAATTATATGGCGAAAGTGTTTTAATTAATCAAACAAATCTCAAGGATTTTGCCTAAGTATATTTACAAAATGGAAAAGTAAGCAAAAAATGAGTATGAATTGCGACTTGGCGAGGTGTTAGGCTACGTAACTTGTAGTGATGACACTACGACACACTAACTATAGTTGGTGTTGATTCCATGACACTCTGATGTGTTGAACATGGAAGTTACCCAAGAAATAATGGGGATCATGGGTTATGTCATACCAAGTAACTACCAGTCGATTATCATGAAGACCACAAGTAGTGGGGATCATGGAATGTGTCACGGCCTAATTTGGGACTAAGGACGTACCGTGATGGCACAAGCACTTGCTAGTCGGCCAAACTCTCACGCACTATGTAAATACGAGACTAATGAAAGATAGAATTCACGCAAAGCCAACCGAATATCATTAATAGCATCAGAATGTACAAGAGTGGGGGAGAATTCGTGTGTCTTGGACAACCCCCAAGATAACATATATAGACAAATGGGCAGGGACAAGTCCCTATTGCTTGGGCGAAGTGACGTGTCGCTTCAGGCGACGATGTGTCACCCACATAATAACTACTGCATGCATACTCACGAAAAGGCACCAATGCCTGAACGCAATCSTTCGGGGATCTCTGGTTGATGGAAGGACGCCATCTCACCATCCAGCCAACCAACACAATGCTTGCGAACCATCGCAACGCTTCGGTGAGCCATGTCATCAATTCTTGCCCTGCCCTTGCGTGCAATGCCTTGCTGCCATGTCAGTGATCCATGCAATGCTTCCCACATGTAGCCACGTCTTGATCTTGCCCAGCAGCCTTGCTATCCCACATCTCATGCTCATGCCTTAACMAACGCCCATGTGAGGCGCATGTGCGCCCATCGTACCACTTCATGGTGTCGCTTCGCAACCAAGCATCCAAACGCATCCTAGGCTCATAGCCTTTCCAAATAACCGACCATCCATGTCACGAGACATAGCCCTTGTCTACGAAGCACCAAGCTAGACCAAGGAACGCACACCCAAGCGTCTTCATACCAACGGGCCCACAAGTATCGACAATCCCGAGCCAACCGTAACCTCGAGCACCCACCAATATGCTCATCGTGCCTAACATTTGTAACAACCCTGATTTTTCAGATATTAAAAATAATTATATATATATATATATATATATATATATATATATATTATATATATATATATATAATATATATAATATATATATATATATATATATAATATATTATATATATATAATATATATATATATAACCTGTAATAACGATTATACAACATAAATCCCTCAACCATTCAAACGATTACAAATAAAACTGTATAGGTTTAGTAAGAAATCTTACCTTATTAGCAACAATAAATAACCAACTCCAAATAGTCTCAAATCAATAAGTTTGTTCTACGAAACCGGAATMTACAATATAATATACAATGAGATTGTATAAGTTACACTGATGGAAATGAACGCTAATTAACTGAAATTTAATGTTCTAGTTTAGAACACTTCTAAATAAGCAGGATTAAAGAGGGTTTTTGTGCTTAGTCTTGAGTGACAATACCAAGAGATAAGGCTTGGAGTCTCCAGCCTCCAGGGTCAAGAATACAAGTTCTGTATGTATAGGCAATTAAGGCTACAAAAATTATCAATATTCCTCAGAATYTCTTATATTCAAGATAAGTTTTACAACATCCCCCCCACCTCGTCGKTGACGATTGGAGGATCCGGATTGGCCTCTGTGTCAGCTCCGAAGAGGTGAACTCGAGTGGCTTCAATACTATTCTCTTGATCAGACATGACTAGATGTCTCCCCACAGACGGCGCCAAATGTTGTTACAAGTATTACGTGGAGAATGAGCTGATAATTAGAGGGGTGAATAGGCTCTCCCTAGTCATGCCTGAACTAAAACGTCTAGAAGCTGGACTGAAACGTCGAGAGGTTGAGGGACTTGTATAGCTCTCGACTAGCAAGTATATGTTGATCTCTGGATAGGAGATACCTTTGGACAAGGARCCTTTCGACTGTGCTTGCTCTCGTCAGTATTGGCTCTCGACCTTGGCTTWAGGCTGATACTGGCTCTGGACCAAGGACCTCTCGACCTTGGGAGGGCTCGTCAAGAGAAATGTCTCGTCCAAACCTGAAACAAAGGAGATAATCTATCGATTATCCCCCCTCCGATGCCTAAGTCAGACAAGGTAAAAAGGAGAAAAAAGAGTAAATGAAATGGGATGAGAGAATCTCCCTTTTTGGTGAAAAGACTRTAGATGATTTGATTGATCTGAGSAGTAAATGATGTGTGTTGGGAGAAGTGCAATAATTGGGGTATTTATATTGTTCCCATGTATTGCCTTCACCAACCATATTGTAACACATGGCCCTAGGCCATAGGTTTATGAACAGTGGGCTGGCCTTATTTTTCCATATGAAGACCATTATTAGATAACTAGGGTTTCCCATTTCTAGGGTTATCTCCCTATCAATGGCTAATCGTCATCAGATGATTATGAGTCAAGTAATCTCCTTGGTCGACACTTGGCACAATTTGAGGGGGCACAAGTCATCCCTCTTAGTACGATACGTGGCACTTTCTAAGGGTACCACGTCACCCGTTTGATGCTCTTGTGGCATCCAGCTGGGATGCCACATCATTTGCCCCTCAAATTGAGTCAAACCATCAAGGTTGACTCGATTTGGGAAYGTTTCGGCGGGAGAAGTTGAGAGGGTGATACCCGGTTTTGAACCTGGTATCACCGGTTGGTTTACCAAGTTTGACTGGTGGGTAGGTGAAAAATTTTCACATACCTATATAAGCTTTTTGAGGAGAGAGAAAATCTCATTTAATATTCTTGCCCTGTCTTCTCTCTTCTTTCTCTCTCTAGAATTTACTTTTTAATGCAGTGCTTTCGACCTTCGAGTTGCAAATTTTCTTTAGCTTTCGAAGAGTTCCTTTAGACGACGAATCGACTTCTCGTAACATCAGGTAATTTCCTTCTCTCGTTTCTCTTTTTACTTTTCCATTTTGTTGTGTTACTCATCGAAAGAGTGATGCCCTTTGAGATGGGTGTTGGTGGTATGAATAAACCCAGGCCAACATCGAGGCTAAGGAACACCATTATTGACTTTCTCTCGTCGTTCTTGCCTAACGCAGATTACAAATCTCAAGATGGCAAGAACAAAGCAAACGCGACGACTCCCTTCTGGGGAACATGYAACTATTGAGGTTTCGGCTTYTGAGTTGATTCCTTGTGAGGAGGTCCAGAATGTGCCTCCTTCTCAAACATCGAATCGGCCTGATTCTTTCGAGAATCTGGAGGATGATGACGATTTTGAGATTGGTCCTTTCAGACGAACCGTCTCTCCTTCTTCAAGTGATGAAGAAGAACAAGCAATGGAGGAAGAGGCTGGGCCATCTAAAGCAAACGAAGAGGGTCCATCRAGAGACGAGTCTTCATCATATGGGGACGAGTCGTCCAGTGATGACTCGGACGACGAAACGTCAGCCAGCAGTAGTGGGAGCTCGTCTTAAGATGATGTTCTTCCATCCCCATCCAAGAAAGAGCCTTCTAAGAAGGTCGAATTCTACGTGGCGAAGGGTAAGGATGCTCCTGATAATGTAAGGATATCCTCTACCGTTCACGAGAGGCTAACTTGGTTAGCAACTACTCTTCGTCATGACTTCCTCATACCTCCTCGGCAAAAGTTTATAGTTCCAGATGTCGGGGAGACAATCCTGGATTGTCCTTATGGTTATCACCCATTGTATCTGGAGGTGCTCGACTATGGGGTTCGTCCACCAATTAACAAATTTTTTGGCAAAGTCCTTCGGTTTTATGGAATCAGCATCTGTCAGCTGACTCCAARTTCTTTCCTCCACATTCTGAACTACTTGGTAGTGTGCGTTGTGAAGAAGTGGGCACCATCAGTCAAAGTTTTCGTTCATCTCCACCAGCTCAGTCGAAACCCTAGATGCAAATGGGGTTGGTTCAAGATAGAGCATGCAAAAGGGAAAGTAACGGTTTTTGACAAGCCTAACAAGGCGAGTCCYTGGAAGACACAGTTCCTTTTCTTTGAAATTCCTTGTTTCGGCGAGCTTTCAGACGCCAATAAGAAATACCTCCATGAGATATGTAATCGATGTGAAAGCTCCTCGAAGAGGTTGGGAGCAATCGGTGTCCGTGATCTCGAACCCCTTACGGTGGAGGAAAAACATCAAGTGGGCTACTTCATCGAGAAGAAAGACCCCTCCAAGGTTATTCCAGTGGAGCTTTAGAAGATAAACTCCAAGATTGGAAAGCCTATACCGGAAAAAATTCCCAACAGTTGGGTTACATTATTGGTATAGGGATCCACTGTTTCTCAAAGCCTTTCAACTGGTTGGGGTGAATGATGGTGCTCGAGGTAATGGGATAGATGTCTTTACTTGTTTTAATTTTATATCCTTCAGAGTAATCTGACCCTTTTTCTTTCGACTTGTTGCAGATACCGCTCGTCAGAAGCTGCCATTAAAGAAGAAAGGAATGGACGATCTAGAGTACTTTACTGAACTAAGACAGAGTCGAGTGATGACTCTAGAAGAAAAGAAAAAAGAAAACAAGATATGCCTTTCAACATGTGTCAGTCATCATTTTCCATCTTTCTTTTCCAAACCCTTCGTCCATCTCCTTTTCTCGACTAATCTTTAGTTAAAGTCGAGTCTGGAGATGGATATTTTACTAAGGGATAGGTTTGGCGAAAACCTTTATGATATTCACATTGCTAGGTTCGACATTTAAACCTAGTCGAATCTAGTGATGTCGAATACAAGGATTCGACCCTTTGATCAGGTCGAAAAGGGAGTTGTGTATTTTACAAAAGGGGCAGTCTAAGTCGAAACCTGTATCATCTTGTTAAATATACAACTTTGGTTTTGACATACTTATTTAACCGAAACCATTTCGTGTCGAGTTCTTAGCTTCGACCTAAAATTCTAAATCGAACGAGGAGATGTATATTTCACAAGGGTGGGTTTGGTCAAAACCATCTTACCCTTGTGAAATACACGTCACCAGATTCGACACTTTCATTTTGTCGAATCAGGTGTGTCAAATCYAATGATTCGTCCCTTCTGTTAAGTTGAAGAGGGAGTTGGTATTTTACAAAGGGGTAGATTTGGACGAATCCATCTATCCTTTGTAAAATACACATCTCTAGTTTCGACATGTTTATTTAGTCGAAACCTCTGTTTTGACATATTGTATTTAAATCGAATGAGGAGATGTATATTTCACAAGGGTGGGTTTGGTCGAAACCACCTTACCCTTGTAAAATACACATCTCTAGATTCGACATTTTAATTTTGACGAATCAGGTGTGTCGAATCCTAAGATTCGACTCTTCTGTTAAGTCGAAGAGGGAGTTGGGTATTTTACAAAGGGGTAGATTTAGACGAATCCATCTATCCTTTGTAAAATACACATATTTTGTTTCAACATGTTTACTTTGTCGAAACATATTTGGGTCGAAACCTTTGTTTCGACGTACTGTTTTTAAATCGAATGAAGAGATGTATATTTCACAAGGGTGTGTTTGGTCGAAACCACCTTACTCTTGTAAAATACACATCWCTAGATTCGACACCTTTAGTTGGTCGAATCAAGAGTGTCGAATCCTATGATTCGACTCTTCGGTTTAAATCAGAGAGGAAGTTGGGTGTTTTACAAAGGGGTATATTTGGACGAATCCATCTATCCTTTGTAAAATACACATCTCCTGTTTTGACATGTTTATTTTGTCGAACCCTATATGTGTCGAAACCTATGTTTCGACTTTTCTTTTTTAAATTTGATAAAGAGATGTATATTTCACAAGGGTGGGTTTTGGTCGAAACCATCTTACCCTTGTAAAATACCTATTTCCAGATCCAACATTTTAATTTTGTCGAATCAGGTTTGTCGAATCCTAAGAATTGACTCTTCTGTTAAGTCGAAGACTGCTGTGTATTTTACAAAGGGCAGAGTGGGTCGAGACCTACTCTTCTTCGTAATATATACATCTCCTGTTTCGACATGCTGACTTAGTCAAAACGTATTTTAAATCGAAAGGGGTGATGGATATTTCTCAAGGGTAGATTGGGTTGAAACCTTACTACCTTGGTAAAATATACATCTCCAGATTCGACTTATTTGCTTTGTCGAAACTTCAGATTGCCTTCCTTTTTGACATGTTGCTAATTACTTGGTATCTTTCTTTGCAGAAAAAGCCATCAAGAGTGGCGAAGWGTAGGGCTGATCAACAGCCTGGTTCCAAGAAATCAAAGGGTCAGGATGACCCAAAAAAGAAGAAGAAAGATGACGAGTCTGGTTACTCCGTTATGAAATGGAAAGAAAGAGACTCGACAGCTGGGGATGAGCAAAAGTCCCACAAGTCCAAAAAATCGAAACACAAGGACGTCGACGTGGTGAGCGTCGATGGTGAAAAGACAGAGGTCCACCTCGACCCCTCCAATCCGACGACTCCTCCAATGATCTGAGGACATCTTCTGCTGCCGAGAGGCTGATAGCTTCGGAGGAAGCCAAAAAGAAAAAGAGGAAAAAAGAAAAGGGTTCCTCATCTCTGCCTCCAGGGGACGGCGAGAGATCTGCTCAAGAGTCGCTCATTCAGCGAATGGGCAAGGTGGTTCATACCCGTCGACAAGGTAAGGAACCAATGGAGCAGACTGAAGTCAACCGAGAGGAGGTGGTTGACAAAGAGGGTAACTTTGACCCTGAAAGACTGTAGGAGATCGAAGACTACAAGTCTSTTTATCACATCCCCTTCAAAAAAGTTGTCATGGTCGAAAGCTTTGATAAGAAGGATCTTCAAGCCTTTGCTGACAATCCAGCTGCTGAGCCTCCACTCCTCATCTTCAATCCAGAAAAGAGAACAACCCCCATAATGCAAAGGAAAATTCCAGACTTGGATCTGTCGAAGGGGTTCTACCGTTTCTTTCGACAAAGAAACGCTGAACTGGAGCAAGAAGTGGAGGAGGACGAGAAAAAAGACGACGATTACTTGGAGGAGGAGGGCGAGTCATCTCTGGGTGACTCAAAGAAATTTAGCTGGAAAGAGCGTCGAAGCATGCTCTCGGAGATGACTGGGCTTATTCACAAGGCCTATCGAGACACTCTTCAGGGCTGTGACAAAGGCTATGTTGGACCCTTCTTTGGTCTCTTCGTCGAGGTAAGTTCATAATTTATAACTTAGACTTAGACATTTTCTAAGAGACTTTATTAACTCTTTCGATTTCTGCTTGCAGGGCTTAGCCAGGCTGGACACCTTCGTCAAGAAGGCCAGGGAAGATCGTCGAGAGGCCAAGAGAGGCTTCGCTACTCAGCAAACAGCGGAAGAGTACATTAAGCAGCAGATGGACCTGGTTATTGCCGAGAGGCAGTATGCCCAAGACATGATGGCTACCCGTCTTCACGACCTGAACTACTCATATGGGTGCTCCTTAAGAGTAATCCTTAAAGTTAAGAAGGAAAAGGATGCCATCAGCCAGGCTAAGGAGGCTCTCAATGCAGAGATGGACGCCCGAGTCGAAGAGGCTGGAAAAAGAAGTCACCGAGAAGGTAGCTGCTTGCAAGGCTTCTGTCGAGGCAGAAATCAAAGCCAAAGAGAACCGGGCTTCGGCAGCTGAGCAAAACATTGCAACCCTCACCCAGGCTCTCGCTGATCTTAAGGTGGCCAACTGAAAATCTATGGCCCAGGAGTTCAAAKACATGCGATAGATGGTTCGCAAAGCTTGGTCTGAGTTGCCAAAGCATCTGAACTTGATGTGCTTTGAGGAGCGCATTGATAGGCAGATTGACGAAGCCATGCATGTTGCTCGAAAGCAGAAGGCTGAGCAAGAAGGTACMACTCTCGAAGACCTCCCCCCTCCAACTTATCAATGCAATGTCCTTGAAGTCGAGTCCTCCAGTTTCGAAGAGGCCAAAGGCTCTGCTTCGTCTTCTGAGGATGACGGTGGTGCCCAACAAGCCAAAGAAGATGCCCCAGCATCCAAAGAAGGCGAGACCGAAGAGAAGGGCTCGACTGTTGTGGAGAAGGATTCGACTGTTGACAACTAGTCTTCTCGTCTGCTTTTCATTAATCATCTGTTTTGTAACTTGAATATTTTCATACCCTCCAGCATACTCTGCTGAATATTTGTATATTTTTTGATTTCTGACGGAGTGATGTTTYCGTCCTGTCATAAGATAGACGAGTCACTTTAGTCTTTGTTATTTGAACCTATCTAGCCTGCCTAAGGCCTTTCATGACTTGATTGCCTTTTTCTCAATTGCTTATCTAGACAGGTATTGATTCGTTGCTGCTGAAAATTTCAGAATCTTGGCATTCCGAACAATCCCTTATGAATTTATCAGTCTAGGCACATGTATTGCCCGAAATTTTTGCAAGCGACGAATCATCAAAGCATAGCCTATCGACCATGGCAAAATATCCAAGATTAAATGAGTATTTAATGTTGATTGACTTAAGACCTATAAGAGGTGTTAAGTCAATCAATACATATTGATTTCCCTTAATCTTTGAAATTTTGCCCTACACCCTTGTAAAATACGCATCTCCAGATTCGTCGTTTTTATTTGGTCGAGTCTGGTTGTGTCGAAACACTTTTTCGATCCTGAATTTCCACTTCGAGGGGAGAGGTGTAGATCGCTAGAATAAATTTGTCCGAATCACCCTATCCATTGTAAAATACACATCTCCATATTCGACATTTTTATTTTGTCGAATTTTGTTGTGTCGAGGCCTTCGTTTCGACTTGGATGTTTAAATCGAAAGGAGAAGTGTAATTTACTTAGAATAAATTTGGTCAAGACCTGTTGCCCATTGTAAAATACACATCTCCATATTCGACATTTTAATTTTGTCGAAATTGGTGGTGTCGAAACCTTAGCTTCGACCTACAATTTTGAATCGAAAGGAGATGGGTATTTTACTAGGATAAATGTGGTCGAAACCTATTAACCCATGTGAAATACACATCTCCAGATTCGACACTTTTACTTAGTCGAATCAGGTGCTTTGAATACACCTACTTTGGTCGAAGCAAGAAATGGTTTGTAAAACACACWTCTCCTCATTCGACCAGTGTCAATCGTAATTTAAGCTCTCTAGACAAAATATCCAAGTTTACTTGAATCTTGATATTGATTGGCTTAAGACCTTGTAGGGGTGTTAAGTCAATCAATCATACTGATTGCCCTTAAACTTGGGTATTTTGTCGTCAAGGTATTCCTTGATCGTCGAAAACTGAGGGACCCAAGGGTCATGCCCTATGTTAAGGGCTCTCGACTACTTTTTAGGAGAAATACTTAAGTTAAATGCCCTAAGATAAGGGTCTTTCGACTGCTTTTTAAGGGAAAGACTTATGTTAAATGCCCTAAGATAAGGGTCTTTCGATTGCTTTTTAGGAGAAAGACTTATGTTAAATGCCCTATGATAAGGGTCTTTCGACTGATTTTTAGAAGAAAGTCTTACGTCCATTGCCCCAAAATTGGGGACTTAAGAC
The DNA here is from genome assembly GCA_008642245.1 of Bassia scoparia. Taxonomy (NCBI): domain Eukaryota; kingdom Viridiplantae; phylum Streptophyta; class Magnoliopsida; order Caryophyllales; family Amaranthaceae; genus Bassia; species Bassia scoparia. Next base: position 3,046 of record SNQN01005219.1, on the reverse strand, counting down.
AAAATATGAGAAGAATTGTCGAATTCTTTTCATTTAGAAGCTTGAAGCTTGGTTACATATCTCAATTACTTACATGTAAAATTTTTGAAGATTGTCGGTGTTCCAAGTCCTTGGTACTGACTTGCCATCCATGGTTTCGAGCTTGAAAGTTCCCTCTCTCAGAGCTTCGGCTACCTTATAGGGACCTTTCCAATTAGGTGTTAACTTCCCATCCTCTTTGTATTTGCCAACCGCTTCCATTTTGCGCAAAACCAGGTCACCCACTTTTAGTTGTCTCCTGCCCACTCTCTTGTTATACTCATGTGACATTCGTAGTTTGTAGAGCTGTTGTCGGAGTAAAGCATTGCCCCTTGTCTCTGGTATCAGATCCAAGTTGTGGCTCAAGGCAGACCAATTTGCTTCTTCGTCATACAACAAGACTCTAAGGGTTGGTTCATATATCTCAATGGGGAGGACGACTTCCGACACATAAACAACCATGAAAGGAGTTTCTCCTGTAGATCCTTTAACTGTCGTGCGAATCGACGAAAGGACATTGAATAACTCTTCGGCCCATAGGCCCTTAGCATGGTCTAACTTCTTTTTTATACCCGAAACGATGGTTTTGTTAAATGCTTCGACTTGTCCATTTGCATGTGGATGAGCAACCGAGGCAAAATTCCCTGCTATCCCAGCATCTTCTAACCACTCCCTTAGCTTTGTGCACTCAAATTGAGACCCATTGTCGAAGGCTATGGATCGGGGAACACCAAACCTAGTAATTATGTTCTTCCAAATGAAGTTCTTGATATCTGATGTCTTGATGCCCTTTACTGGCTCAGCTTCAACTCACTTTGTAAAGTAATCGACAGCCACTATAACATACTTTTGTTGACCAGAGGCTTGAGGGAACGGTCCCAGTAAGTCCATTCCCCACTTGGCGAAAGGTAATGGATACAACACTGGAGTCAAGTCATTCGTAGGTCGATGAGGTATATTGGCATGTATCTGACACTTCACACATTTTTTCACCAACTCTTGGGCATCCTTGCGAATCGAAGGCCAGAAACAGCCAGTTCGAAGGGTCTTCTCTGCAAGTGCTCTTGGCCTAATATGCATACCGCAATACCCTTCGTGCACATCCGCTAACAATTCTGCCCATTTTTCGGGAGTCACACACTTCAACAAGGGGTGACTATATGACTTCTTATAMAACTGCCCATTCTAGAGAACAAACCAAGTGTTTCGGGCCTTGACGTACTTTGCTTCAATCGGATCAGACAGGAGGGTACCATTCACCTTATATTCAACAATTGCATTCATCCAAGTGTTACTTTTATCAATGAAATTTGATTCTTCCAAATCATCAATACTTTTGGTTTGCTTAACTTCCCAAAAGACTGTTCGAGGGGTATTCCCCGTAGCGGAGCTAGCTAACTTTGAGAGAGCATCGGCCTGGTTGTTCTCGGATCTAGGCACCTGCAGCAACAAAAAACTATCCAAATCCTTAATCTCAGCCTTGACCATTTCCATATATTTCAGCATGTTAGCATCTCTTGCCTCATATTCACCATTGACCTGATTGACGATCAAGTGGGAGTCTGACATGGCCTCTATTCGGCGTGCCCCTACAGCCTTACACATCTTAATACCCGCAATCAAGGCTTCATATTCGATAAAATAGACAAGAAGTTGAACACCCTCCCTCTCGGCTACCAACACAGCTGAAACGGCATGTTGTGATACAGTAAGATACATGTAAAGGGTTTCCCCCAGTCGAGGACTTACCAGACGACGGAGAGTGTAAAGATGCTCTTTAATCTTGGCGAGGGCCTCCTCTGCTTCAAGGGTCCACTCAAACTTGGTGTTTTTCTTGATTGCTTTGAAGAAAGGCTGGCACTTGTCCCCCGATTTCGAAAGAAATCTGTCGAGCGCAGCCAAACATCCTGTCAACTTTTGGACTTCTTTCACGCTCCTGGGTGAAGACATGTCTAACACTGCCTGAACCTTATCTGAATTGGCCTCAATGCCCCTCTCGTCGACCAGGTATCCCAAGAACTTTCCCGAAGTCACACCAAATATGCACTTCTTGGGATTTAGTTTCATCTGAAAATGTTGAAGCRTCTCAAAAGTCTCCTTCAAATCTGAAACATCGTAGGGGCGTTTCGCAAGCCGTTAGGCATGACCTTATAGCAATACAGACCATTGTCTATCACAAATGCAGTCTTATCCTGGTCTTCGACCTTCATGGGAATCTGATGAAATCCCGAGAAGGCATCAACGAAACTCATCACTTGGTGACCGGCAGTGGAATCGATTAGATTATCGATCTTTGGGAGAGGAAAAGGATCCTTAGGGCATGCCATGTTAAGATCCCTGTAATCAACGCACATCCGCCAAGTACCGTTTGGCTTGGGGACCAAAACTACGTTTGCCACCCACTCTGGGTATTGGCATTCCCTAATGAAGCCGGCATCCAAAAATTTCTTTAATTCTTCGTCTGCCGCTTTGCTTCTCGACGRACCCAGATTCCTCTTTTCTGCTTAACGGGCCTTGTCAGGGTTCGACCTATAGAGCATGCTGGGCAATCGACGGATCGATTCCCGGCATCTCCTCAATGGTGATGGCAAAAACATCTTTGAATTTTGATAACAGTTGCCTGATCTCTTGGCCAAGGGAGGGATCGATTGACTGTCCAACCCTAACCGTCCTGTCCAATTTAGCTGGATCAAGGACGTATTCTTCAGGAGTGTCTGCTGTTTCTCGTTTCGAAGTGGCCTGGTATAAACCATGAACAGCCATTGCTTCTTGATGAATACCATGTACCATCATCACCTCCCCAGACTTTATCTTCTTCTGGGCTAGTTGGACATCACATTCCTCTTTTTCATCCCCCCGAACAATGGGCKTGAGAGTGGTAAGATAGCACTCTCTAGCCGATTGCTCTCTCCATGAATCGACCCTATCGTCTTTTTGTTATCACAGACAAACTTTAGAAGCATAAGATGGGTGACAATCACTGTCTTGGACTCATTAAGTGTCGGACGACCGAGGATGATGTTATAAG